>PVKS010047152.1:0-12957 GCA_004027875.1 Aplodontia rufa | reverse complement strand
TTGCAGCCTTCGAAGGTAAATGGATGGCTATGGAAGAGATCATGATGAGTAAAATCAGCTTAACCCAAAGATCTAAGGGTCGATTGTCTCCACTCATCTGTGGAGGTGGGGACTAGACCCTGGACAATGAGAAAGTTGGTCTAGTAGCATGAGTTAAATCCAGATAAGATGTAATGCTTTACAATCTAATACTTTTTTTAGAGTTATAGTGGGAAGGGGAAGGGAGGGATAAGGGAGGGCAATTGGGGGGGCACTCCTGGGGATAATTGCAATATCCAGAATATATACACATTTTATACACATTTTATATTATTTTGTTAAAATCTTGTAAGGTTGTTCAAAAATAAAAAATTTAAAATAAAAAAAAAACCTGGGTATTAAGATTAAACAGATGGCTAAGCTTTTTATGGCTTACTCAATCTCCTCAATCCTCAGTCCAGATGGATTTGATAGCTTCTGATAGTTATCAATACACTGAGGATGTCTTCCATTCCTGATTCTTCTGCAGCCCCATTCCACTCCCCTTTCTTCCTGTCCTCAACACATAGGAAGCATCTTTATTCTGAACTTCAAGAAGAGCTCACTTGGTGGCTTGGCGGTTATGGCGCTTGCCTGGCATACACAAGTACACGGGTTCAAACCCCAGCATCCATGTACACAACTGAGTGTCAGAGCAATGAAAGCCATGTGAAAAACTCAATAAAAATTGATTCTCTCTGCCTCTTTCTCTTACTGTCCTTCTCTCTTTAGGAAAAAAAAAAAAAAAAGAAGAAGAAGAAGAGCTCACTTCGCCACTGTGGACATGGAGAAAATAGAAAATCAAAAAGAGGCTTCCCTACTAATCCTCTATCATCTTGCCTTTCTCTAACAGTGGGGGAATCAGACTTCTAAGAGTCTGCCTTTCCCCTCCCAATCCCAAGGTGTCACTGACCCATCGATTCTCAATTGTTGGCCAACTCGTGACCATCCTTTCCGTAGCTCAGACATAGATCCTCCCAGGAAGGCTCTAGAAACCTGTCATCGGACACTTTCTGTTTGTAATGTGTTTCTTCCTTCACTCTTCATTTACTCACTTTTTCTTTCTTGAGTTGCTTTAAGGACACGGTCTGTGGCCTTGATTTCTGTTGTGCAGTACCAGGTGTCCTGATGCACCTGTTGATGTGAACGAGACAGTTCCTTCTGATGGAAGCAGAAAAGGGTATAGACTGAGCTTGGGAGAAGTTCTGTCAGATATCAAGACCTTTTTAGTTCCAGCTTTG
Organism: Aplodontia rufa; assembly: GCA_004027875.1. Lineage (NCBI taxonomy): Eukaryota > Metazoa > Chordata > Mammalia > Rodentia > Aplodontiidae > Aplodontia > Aplodontia rufa. The sequence continues at coordinate 11,698 of PVKS010047152.1, read as the reverse complement.
AGAAAACTATAATATCTTTAGAATAAACAAATGAAACATCAAAACGAGAATTTCTTCAGAAGCCTTTAAAAATTAATGGCTGTATTGAGATACAGTTTGTTATCATACAAATTATTCTCTTAAAGTATAACTCACTGTTTTAGAATATTCACACCCAGGTGCAGCCATCATTGATGCAGACTGTCTAGAATTTTCTCATCTAAAAAAGATGCCCTGTACCATTTAACTACCACCATCTAATCCCCATCATCCCTCTCCATCCCAAAGCATCACTTTCTGATATCTGTATGGATTTACCTAAATATAATAATTTGATGTAAAGGGAATCATATATGTGACATTTTGTGCCAGCTACCTTGACCTGCTTCGTGTTTCCAAGGTACATCCAGTTGTAGCACACGGCAGTATTTCATTCCTTTTGTTGGAATAGTCTTACACTGCATGGATAGATTACATTTTGTTCTATTCATTTACATGTTGATGTATATCAGGTTGCTCTGAAGAACTATTAATACATTTTGGTGTAAACATATAGTTTCATTTTGCTTGGATAACTAGAAGTAGGATTGCTGGATTATATTGGAACTCTAGGTATAATTGGGAAACTGCCAGGTTGTTCTTTGAAGTAGCTGCAACACTTAACCAGCAGTGTATGAGATTTTACATTTCTCCACATTCTCATTAAATCCTGTTATTATAGCGTATTGATTATCACCATTGAGGGACTGTGACATGGTATTAATTTGCATTTCTATAGCCACTAATCATGTCAAGCATCTTTTTTTTTCTGTGCTTATTAGCCATATGCCTATCTTCCTTGGAGAAAGGCTCTTTTAAGATTCCTGCTCTACTAAACAAACTTCTCAACAGAGGATGTTGATCAAGCCAATGAATACATGAGAAAGTGCTCTGAATCACTAGTAATCAGAGAAATGCAAATGAAAACTACATTAAGATATCACCTCAGGCCAGTCAGATTGGCAAAAATAAAGAAAATAAACAATAATTGATGCTGGAGGGGTTGTGGAGAGATAGGCACACAAGCACACTGTTGGTGGAAGTACAGACTGGTATAGCCCTTCTGGATAGCAGTGTGGAGAATAACTGGGGATGAGCCAACCATATGATCCTACTATTCCTCTCTTGGATATTTTTCCAGGGGATTTAAAATCAGCACATTACAGTGACACAGCAAAATCAATGTTCATAGAAGCTCAATTTACAATAGTTAAACTATGGAAACAACCCAGATGTCCCTCAGTGGATGAATGGATTCAAAAACTGTGGTACATATATATCATTGAGTTCTACTCAGCAATTAGAAACAATGGTATTGCAGCCTTTGAAGGTAAATGGATGGCTATGGAAGAAATTATACTTAGTGAAATCAGCATAACCCAGAGAACCAAGGATTGAGTGTCTTAACTCATCTGTGGAGGCTGGAGCTAGACCCTGGCCATTGAGAAAGGAGATCTATTATCATGTTTTAATTCTGGATAAGGTGTAATGTCATACAATCTAAGGCATTCGTAGAGATGCTTTGGGAAGGGGGATAGTAATGGTGGGTAATCGGGTGGGGGGCTCTTGTGGGTAAATCTAATTTTCAGAATTTATATATATATTATATTATTTCATTAGAAGCTTGTTTATTATTCAACAAATAAATTTCTGAATAAAATAAAAGATACTTGCTCTATTTTATTTGTATTATTGAGTTGTAATATTTAGATATTAAATTAATATTTTATAAAATGTTATATCTGAAAATAATTTCTCCCAATCTGTGGGTTAAATTTTGATTTTCTTGGCATTATTTTCTAAAACAAAATTTTAATTTTGATGAAGTATTTTTTTATGTATTTATTTATTTTGCCTATGATTTTTGTGTCCTGTTATAGAATCCTTTGGCAGGTCAAAGGTCATGAAGATTTACTTCTCCCTTTTTATCTACAAGTTTGATAGTTTTTGCTTTTGCACTGATGCATTTCAGCCTTTTTGAGTTAATTTTTAATATAGTGTGAGATAGAAGTACACATTTATTCTTTTTCAAGTGCCTATCCAATTGTTCCAGAACTGTTTTTGAATAAAACTTTTTTATTCTTTTTTAATGGGGTATCTTGATCCCCATATTGAAATAATCATTTTGGTTTGAATGTGGTCCCTAAAAGACATTTATTAGAAACTTACTTCCTAATGTGTCAGTGTTGGAGGTGTGGTCTACAAAGAGCTCATCAGAATGGGTTGCCAGAGTAAATGGAATCATGCCGTTATGGTAGGAGTTGACATGCTTTAAAGGAAGAATGTGACCCCATTTATTCATTCTGACTTGTCCTCTCTGCCTTTCACCATGGGATGTTGCAGCAAAAAATGTCTTGCCTTTGTACTTCCCACTAAATTCTCAATGCCGTATGCACAGCTATTATGCAGAGTTATTAAAATTCTCAGTTAGGAGCTTGAATAGATTGGCTCGGGATTATACCAGTGTATCTCAAAGCAAAGAGGAGGGAAAGTTGGGGTGTATAGTACCCCACGAAAGAGTTAACAATCATGCTAGGTGCTTTGTGCTCTCAGGAACCCGTTTTTAAGAACCAGGAAAGTATTGTGAAGATATAGGAAGCATAACACCCCCAGGGAGGAAGCAGAAACAATCTGGGTTTCTTGACTTTTCTAACTTTGTCAATCCCACATCTCAACTCACACAGGAAATTCTGTCCAGATTTTAGCTTTTGCTCTAAGTCATTCTCTACCTTTCCCTTATTCCCTAAAACTTTCAGTTTCCAATTTTCTTCTTTCCTCAAAAGTGATCACCTGCTTTGCATCTTTTTCCTTCTTTTATATGTTCACTTTTTGTTGTATATATCTGACTATATATATTATTTCAAATACACTGAAGTGTTATAGTCATGGCTTCTCTTGCCCATGTTTCTCATTCTTTAAACTGGAAATAGAGTTTGTCTTCAATGCAGCTGCTGGCCTCTCCATTCCTCACTTGAAACCTGCTCTTTAGGCTCTTGACTCATAAAAAGGCAGAGCATCAACATAGCCTGGTCCTCAGAGTCAACACTGGACAGCTGTCTTTGTGAGTTCTAATTGGAGCATTTCCAAATATATGCTCATTGTATTTGCTAGGGTTCTCCAGAGCAGCAAAACCACTAGAATACATAAAACTGTGAGATGGGATTTAAGATTAGTTCACACAATTAGAGACTACATAGTCCCACAGTGGCTATCAGCAGGCTGGAGAGCTGGAGGAACTGCTAGCTGCTCAGTCAATATGCTGAAAGATTGAGAACCAGAGGGACCAATGATGCAGCCCCAATCCAAAGCCAAAGGCCTGCAGACGCCCTGGAAAGACATGGATGCAAGTCCATTTTCATAAGTCTAAGGATTCCAGAGTCTGATATTCATGGAAAATGGTGGCAGGAAAAACAATGCACCCACTCAATAAAGATCCAGCTTGGGAGCTCCAATTTCCCCTTCTACTCTGTTGTTCCAACTGGGTCTCCAGCCAATTGGATGTTACAGTCCACATTCAGTGTAGGGTGTTCTCATTCAGCTCACTGACCCACATTTAAATCTCTAGAAACACCCTAAAGACACATCCTGATATTTACCATTTACCTTTTTTCTAAATTTACCATTTTTCTAAATACCTTCAATCCAATAAACTCAGCAATTGAAATTAACCGTCGCATTATTGCTCTTAATGCATGTCATATGAAAATAAAAAGCAGTCGTTGTTTCAAAATGTTTGGAAATGATTATTATATTAACAAAAGCCAACAGGTTTTCTTATAATTGTGTTTACTGGAATCTTTATTATTCTAAAATAGGGAGCAAGGTCATTCTGTATAGCTTCTTGTACAGATGATTTCATACCGTGACATGAAATGTTAACACCCAATGGAATAGGACAGCTATTCTGAGATGTGTTGTACACCCGCCTCATCCCTGTGTAGCACCATGATTCTCCACACCTGGGATTCTAATTTCAATATATCAGGATAGAGGTTTTAAAAAGGCAAGTGTGTTTATCTCTCATGTAACATCAAACACTCAACCTATGCCCACAGATCAGCTAGGCAGAAATATGTACATCTTAATGACCTATTTAAATGTTTATGAACTATTTCTCTTTTCTTATATTGGCATTATATGCTGTTCCGCAATCTTCTGAATACCATAGTAGTCTAATTACATCTTTTTGTTTTGTTCCTTTCCTTTTCCTTTCTTAGTTGGAGATGACCCCAATAAATAAGTAAATAACTACTCTTTTCTTATTAGTTTTAATTATGCATTATCTAATTTCTGGTGGCATCCTTCATCTTACTTTCATAAGCTGAACTCAGCTTTAGTACAGTTCAAACTATTTGGAAATGTTTTGCCTACTTGAATCCAATGGACACCTGGAAAGAGCTCATTACTATCCTCTGGAGATTTTTAAAATATACTATACCTTTATTAGAGGAATAAAAATAAGTGATTCTTCATGCTTTGAAAGGATGAAAACTCACATTTTTCAACATTCAATTTTTTATTTAACCCTTCAAACTTCTTTTAATATCTATTTCTTCAGAAAGTACATAAGACAAAGAGCTAATACGAAATAATCAAGCTTCAGATTGAGTGTTTTATCTCTCACTCTGGGAATAGGACAAGGAAATAATGCATCTTTGAGGGCGTTTTAGACAGTTACAATCCCCTGATCCATCTCCTGGGTGCTCAATGTAAAACAATTATATGAACTATTTCCTCATTACCAGAAACTCTGATTTATTTTAGACTCATGTAGGACACAAATAAAAAAGATCCTTTCTATAATTTCCAAGCAAGCTATAAACTTTCCCCATTAATACATAAGGTTAAGAGTGCTAAAATAAATAATAAAACTAAGATATAAAGGAGCCATCTAAGGAAAGCTGTTAGACCATAAGAAATACGCTGTTAAGCAAGCAGAATATCATTTAGGATATGAAGAAAGAGAGTAGTACTTGGTGCAGTATTTCTAAACTTTTTTTCTTGTACAATATGTTTACTTCATTTTGTTTCCACTTCCATTGTAAATTTATTAATCAATAATATATTGAAATAATTGTGAAAAATGTTATTCAGCTCTTAGCTTTTATAGCAATATCAAATAGTTATAAAATTTTTCAAATCCTTAAATTTTTCTTTTCAAAGAGGGACAGTGCAGAGAGAGAGAGAGAGAGAGAATCAAGTTTTATTTAGTTTTTCACATGGCTTTCATTGCTTTGACATTTCGTTGGGTATGTGGTACTGGGGTTTGAACCCGTGTACTCATGCACGGCAGGCAAGCACGGTAACCTCTGAACTATCACTCCAGTCTCCAAACCCATAAATTTTATGTTACTTCTTTGTAGTTGGGATGATAGCTCAGTCTTACAGCTGTATGCTAGCATGCAGGAGACCCTGGGTTTAATATTCAGCACTGAATAAAATTTCAACATGCAGACCCATGGCAATAGGTAGAGGACTAACATTGATCTGCAGAGCACAGTTCACAAGCAGTATTGCAGCCCTGCCTAAAACGACCAGATACCTCAGTATACACCACTACTCAGGAGCTTTGGAGGGCAGTCATATGTTAGAGGTTGGTTACCTGGCCATGTGTTTAAAAATATTATGGACTTAATATATTGTTTTTCACAACATATTTGGCTCCAAATCTTCTGTTATGATATAAAAGACGATGCAGAAATGAGTGCCTGGCATAAAAATAATTGTCCAGTAAATTATCATTGAATGCTTGAATAAACACAATTTATGTTATTCTTCACTATGACCTTGCAATTTTTAAGCATTCAGAAACTCATTCTATTTCTCTTGTCCATAATAGTTCCAAACGTTTTAAAACAAGAAAACAAATCAAAGCACACCATTAAATGTAATATGTGCTACACACATTCACACACACATACACACACCACACACACACACACACACAAGTTTCATCTGCTCCTTGACAGTGGGAATGGTCTCCTAGAAATCTTCTCTGGAAAACCTTTCAGATTTCTAGTTGCCTCTAACCAGCCTCATCTCAATGATTAAGTATGATTGGCAGATGAATAAAATGTTGACCATCTAACCTGTCCCTCACCCTATTCATCTACAATGCAATTGTTGTTATTCCCTGCACAAAAGCAGCTTTAGTTCCTTTCTGCTAACTGGGTTTCATTGAAAATGTCTGGTGGAACTGATTCAAGAGAATGACTTTGCTTATAACCAGGAGGAAGGAGAAATTAGGCCACAGAAAAGAAGATAAGGAAATTTTATTCAGCCTGTATTTGACCTGTTTTATTACCTGAGAAAACATAATGTATCTAATCTCTTTGCAGCAATTTCAAACCCTAGCCTTTATTACTTAAATCCCATAAGCATAAAATTGTTTCTATTTGTTACTGGGTACACACACACACACACACACACACACACACACTCATCAGAGTCTAATGAAGAGGACAAAAGGAATCTTTAAATCACATTTTATATTTGTTTTTTGTGACATTTATTGTACCAACATCTGACATTCAAGTCCTTCACACTTTTGAACTCAAAACTGCTAAAATCTTCACTTGGAGAGAAAAGGGACAAAAAGCCTATCCCTATTTCTGCTATTAATTACAGCAGTGGGAAAATGATGAAACGGGTAGGTTGTGATTAAAAAAATAATGCCAATAGTTACTGGAAAATAGAAAATTTTATTTACAATTTATTAATGAGTGCCTTTCCCAAAAATTCATAGAGCTAACAGGTGAGTTCTAGTAAGAGAGCAAGTGACTTTCATTGCTATTACTGTAACCCTTTTAAAATGTGTTGATCTTTTCAACTGAATAGTGATTAATGAGTATTCATGCCATTCTCTAAGCATTTATTAAACACATACGCTTACAACCACATAAAGCATATGAAACACTACTTTTTCTTATTCAAGAAATTCAACATCTTGACTTAGAGGCAAATAAAAAGTATCTGATTCTAAGCAAGCTCCCAAAACATTATAGGTTAAGATCAAATTTGAATGAGTGCACAGAGGAAAATTACTCCAGAATGTGGCCAAACCCTGCGCTTGCCAACACTCACAGGATGAAAGGACTGTTTATAACTCTTACCCCTGGGAAAACTGATTGTCATCTAAAATATGCCCTAACTGGAAATGTGATATTGAAGTTTCTAACTATTATTGTTGAATTGTCCATTTCTCTACTCTGTTATTTTTTGTTTCATGTATTTTGGGGCTTTCTTGTTAGACACATATGTATTTATATTATTATATTGTCTAGGAAGTTGGCAGTCTTATTGCTATAAATATCTTTTTTTCTCTAGCAATATTTTTTGTCTGCAGGTCTATTCTTTCTGTTATTGTAATAGACACTCCATCTGACATTTGGTTACCACTTGCATGGAGTACCTTTCTTCCTTTCCTTTGCTTTTTTTTTTTTTAAGAAGGAGGGGAGAGAGAGAGAGAAAGAGAGAGAGAGAAACAGAGAAACAGAGAGAGAAGCAATTTTTATTTAGTTTTTCATGTGACTTTCATTCCTGGGACACTTGATTGTGTATGTGGTGCTGGGGTTTGAACTCGTGTACTCACATACGCCAGGCAAGCACAGTAACCACTGAGCCACCACTCCAGCCCCCTTTGCTTTTTATCTATTTGTGGTTTTGAATGTAGACTGTGTTATTTGCAGGAAGTATATCTAGATGGAACAAGTTTTTTTTCCCCATTCTTCAAAATTGTGATGTAATAAATTCTTCAAAAATCCTCAGCCCTCCAATAAGAGCATTTGGTGTATTTATATTTAATGTAACTGATGACAAGTTAGACTTTGAATCTGCTTTTTTCTATTTGTTTTCAGTATCTTACTCGTCTTTTTTGTTGTTGCTGACCCTCTACTCTTCTGTAGTTGTTGTTCTTTGTGTTAAAATGGTATTTGATGCATCATTTTAATTATCTTGTCATCTTTTTCCTTTATTGTGTGTTTGTTTACTCAATTATTCCTTTAGGGTTCACCTTGGGGATTACAATGAATGTCTTAATCCATAACAATCTAGTTTGCATAGTAGCATACTTTCAATAATATACAACTATTTTGCTGCTATACATTTATCTCACATTCTATTGTGCTTACTAACACAAATTATAATCAGTACTCATTATTTACAGATTGAAATTCATTAATTTCCCAACTTGCCAAAATATATGCGTTGCCTATTATCAATACCATTGACATTTTTGTGGTCATTTTCGGGAAAGCAAATAGTGTCAAAACAGTCAAATCAACCAACACTGCCTGTTACCAGCTACAGATGGACAAAGCAATGCACAGCCTTCTCGTCTCAGCTCTCTTGTAGAGCTGACAACAGGGTGGAAGTAGTAGTGGGCAGCAAATTATAGTGCTAGAAGCTCAAACTCTGGGACCAGTGGATGGCATTTGACTTTCAACTCTGGCACTTGGTAGGGGGTTTGCCTAAGCCAAGTCATTTCATATTTCTGAACCTCATTTTGTCTTTTGTAAGATCAAGAAATGAATCTACCAGAATAAGTTGTTTCAGTATTTGTGAACATATTCTATGTGAGAAATTTAGATGATAAAAATGTATCCCCCGAGCAATGATTTTAATCCATGTTTATAATGACTTCATAGAACACATCTATGGAGGATAATGAGAATTAATCGTAAATCACATGCCTGACTGGCTCCCATGATTGTGGCTGTGCTCAAGTATGAAATCTGTAGGACACAAATGTAGGCTGGAAATTTAAAAAGGTCTGTTTTAGTCTTGACTCTAACTAAAGCTTCATAGAATTGCTTGGCTAGCTGAAAATTAAGGCAGGATTTCTATGTTACAGTAATGAGGCAGAAGTCTTTTAAGTGATGGAATGAAACCCACTCCATTATAAGCAATAATCTCCTTTATTTACAGTTAGTGACTATAGATATTAATCACATCTGTAAGATACTCTTACCATAACATCCAGACTAGTATCAGATCACAGAACTGGGCACCTTAGCATACGTACTTCAGACAACTTTATACAACCATGACTCATATTAATGCTTACTGTGATTTTCTTTTAAATCAGATAGAAATTTTTCAGTTACAAAAAAATCATATTGTCTTACAGGTTTACCTATGTACTTAACTTTTCTAATGTTATTAATTTCTTTATATCTGATGTCTATTAATTTCTTCTGAAAGCACTGCCTTTAGTATTTCTTATAGGGAATGTTTTCTAGTGACAAACCTTATTAAAAAAATATTCCTAAGAATACCTTACTGTCTCCATCATCTTCAGAGCAGAGTTCTGAAGAATTTAGACATTTTGTTGACTTTCTCTTACTTTCAGCACTTTGAATGTATCACGCCAGTGCCTTCTGACTTCCATTGATTTTTGTTGCTGCTGTGGTTCTGAGAAGTTGGGGATCAAAATCAGAGACTCGTACATGCGAGGCAAGTACTCTACCATTGAGCTATTCCCCAGTCCTGCCTTCATTGCTTGCTTGCTCTCTGTTATTCTTCCCTTTTTCGGGTACTATGGATTCAACTCAAGGACTCTACCACTAAGCTACATCTCTAGTCATTTTTCTTTTTTCTTTTAAGACAGCTTCTCTATAAATTGCTTAGACTAGCCTGGAGCTTGTGAAACTCCTGCCTCAGCCTCCTCTGTCATTGAGATGACAGCCTGTGTCACTGTCATCCTTTCTTAATGTCTGATGAGCATCCAGCTGGTTTTATTGAGGATGTCTTGTATGTAAAGAATCACTGATTTCTTTTTGCCCTCAAGCTTTTCTCTTTGACTTTTTCTCTCAACATTTTTATGATCATACATCAAGGTATGGATCTTTTGGAATTTGCTATGCTTGTGTGCTGTTGCACTTTATGGCATGTAGATTAGTGTCTTTCATCAGATTTGGGAAGTTCTCTATCATGATTTCTTCAAAAAGTTCTCTTCCTCTATCCCCTTCTATGTCACTACATCAAGTAGTCATATTTCCTGCATATTGTTTTACTTTGACGGTCCCATAATTTTCTTCTTTTTCTATTAAATTATTATGGTTATACATAATAGTTAGGTTCATACTGACAAATTCATACATAACATACATGGAAATCAATTTTGGCTCATGAATTCCCCCCATTTTCCCTCCCCAATTTGAGTTTTCTTAATCTTTATTCTTTCTGTTCTTTGGTTAGACAGAGTCCTCTTTACTTTTTTAATATATTTATAATGACCAATTAAGTTTTTCCTCTATTAATTCCAATGTGTGAGTTTCTTAGCATTTAGTTTCAATGGATAGCCTTTTGTTTTTATGTATGGACCATATGATCTTGATCTTGTTGTTGTTGTGGTTGTTGATGCTCATTTGTTTTTGGTTTCATTTTGCATGTCTTATTTTGTTGTTGTTGAAAACAAGGCATTATAAATAATATAATGTGATTATTTTGGAAAAAAATATTTTCTGCCTCAGGATATAATGTTTATGTTTGCATTATTATTTTACTATTATTGATAATTTTTAGTGACTTTTTCCAAAAAAATTTGTGAAATCTGAATTCTTTGTCATGAAATCCTTGCATGGTTATTTTGATAGTCAGATAATGATTGGACACATTTTCTTTAATACTTGGAAACAATCACCCATTTTACATTAATAGACTATTCATGTCTGTTAATCAGCATTTCATTGCCACAACCAAAAACACCTGTGACTTGACCAAACAACTTAGAGTAGGAAAATTTATTTTGGTTTCATGGTTTCAAAGTTCTTGGTCCAAGGTTTACCAACTCCATTGATCTGGATCTGAGCTAAGGTCAAACACCATTGTGGAAAGGTGTGATTAAGGATGGGTGTGATATGGGAAAGCTTCTTAGCTCATGTTAGCTGGGAGAGGACCAGGAGCAAATACAGATCAAGGTCACACTCCCAATGACCTACTTCCTCCAGTCACATTCCACGTACCTACGATCATCACCTAGTAGTTCATTCAGCTATCAATGGATAAATCCACTTAATGGATTAATCAAATAGTTTAATCCATTGAGGAGATCAGAGGCCTAATCATTGCCTACAAATCTCAACTCTGAATCTCGATTCACTGGAGATCCTGCTTTCAACACATTAGCTTTCTGAGGAGATATTTCATTTCCAAACTATAACATTGTGTATTGGGGAACACCGAAAACACTAAACCAAACAGTTAAAAATTCTACTATATCCTTTACTTCTTGCTGGGTAGAACCTCCAGATTAACAGAGGTGGGAGCTTGTAGCATTCTCAGATGTTTTTTCCCCTGGGCATGTGAAAGATGTTGTGCATACACATTGCCCTTTATATTCTCAGGAAAATGTCAGAGATTTTCAAATCTTCCTGTAAATATCCCATTCCTTGAATTTTCTTTTAAAGCTTTTTGTGTAGTCTGTTGTTTATCCAAACTGTTATCTACTGCCTAAGTTAGCCAAAATGTTGAAAAATGTTCACTTATTTTCTTTAACAAATGCCCCAGGGAAAAAGAATGTTTAAACTAAGAGAGCTCCTAGTCATCATCATACACACACACAAATGACGGCTTTGAGAGTGGGGTCTTTCATGGAACTCTCAGCACAAATAATGACAACTCTATGGTAATAGGGCTTTGAAAGAGTAGCGACCTGATTCTGCTTCCTCCTATGTCTGCC
>PVKS010047151.1:0-12948 GCA_004027875.1 Aplodontia rufa | reverse complement strand
TCTCCTTCCTGCCTCCGCAATCCCAGGGCGTTTATTTTTCTGAGAAGAAACATTTTGGGGGATGCGAAGCTTGCACGCATTATACCTCCATGTCACTTTTGTGCTTTGGGCATTTGTTACCAGGAAATGGTTCTGAATTATTCTGGTGAAGTTTCAGCTCTGGAAGGGTTGGCTGATCCTGCCCCCCCTTGCCCTCCCCTGCCCTGTGGGGCTGGGTAGGGGGCTCAGTGCTCTCAGATCTAGCGGAACCAGCAGGGTGCTAATCCCCTCCACACACATCCTCTCCTGACCTGTGAAGGCAAGGGCACAAAGTCTCTTTTGAAGCTTTCTTTATCTGTGTACCTCACTAGGTTCTGGGCTTTGTGAGGAGGGGTTCCAGTCTGGCCAACTGGGAATTGCTCAGTGATTCCAGCAGGTTTCAGTACCAGTTACCCTCTGACAACATGGAAGTGTTGGTTATGTGTGGGTTTGTAAGAGGTGGAAATTTGGCCTCACGCCTTTTAAAATTATTTAAAAAATAAGTTTAAATGACTTTGACATTTGACCTATATGAGATTAAATTATATTAATCAAAATATTAAGTAAACAATAGTATGAGAGGTGACTTGTGGGGACAGCTTATGTATTAGAATATGAAATGACTGAATAATTTTTAATTTTATCACAGTCTTTAGATTGGGCAATCAGAGTGAAAGCTTCACAGTATTCTGAATTTAATAAATCTGGTTACCAATGGAATAACTATTATCAATTATTTCAAGGAAGACCAGTAATTTATGCTGGCATTTTTTCTGAAATTTAATCACAACTCTTTGAACTGGGGCAGTGAGGAAGGAAGGTTTAACCCCAGAGCCATTTGCTTTGTGACATATTAGTACCAATTCCTTATGGTGTTGCTCAGGTGTTCATATAACATCAACTCCAAAGCAATTCATTTGTTTAATGGAAGCCATCAGGGTGATGGCAGTAGCTTTTGAGGTAACAGATATACAAAGGATCTGTGTGGAATAAGGAGTCATTATTACTCTTCAAACTATAGGATGAATTTATACAGATGTTCATGTCTTTTGTGCCATTATAATGATTTGAATGTACTGTTAAAATACAGTGAGTAGGGGCTGGAGCGGTGGCTCGGAGGTTACAGCACTTGCCCGGCATGCGCAAGTGCATGGGTTCAAACCCCAGCACCCACGCACAAAACATACACAAGTGTTGGAGCAACGAAAGCCTTGTGAAAAAAACTCAATAAAAATTGATTCTCTCTGTCTCTGTATCTCTCTCTCTCTCACTGTCCTTCTCTCTTTAAAAAAAAAACAAAACACAGTCAGTAGGTGATTATGGTGTCCATCATTAGGTGATGATGATGATGTCAATCATTTTAATCAACTCAGTTTCTGTAGGAAATTTAGTCAGTTTACTTAGTTGAAAGATAGAAAAGCAACTATACTGCTACGAATAAAATTTAGGCTAAACTCTCTATTCCAGAGGCAAACAGAACACTGACCCTTAAACCCTGGCCCTTATAAATGTTGGCTGAGTTGTGATGTTAAAAAATATTCAGGGTCTGGGGATGTGTCTCAGTGGTTTAGTGCTTGCCTCATTGTATGTATGAGACCCTAGGCTTGATCCCCAATGCTAAATCAATAAATAAATAATTTCAGAGCAAGTAGCAACAACATCCCTTCTACTCAAGTGTTCTTCAGAGATGTTCGTTACTAAAGAACAGACCTCACGTTTTGCATTTATGTAATACCTCTCAAGTCCTTTATGAATATCATTAGTCTTGTTTGACAGGTGAAACTGTGGATATTCAGAGAAAGGGGTTTAATGACGTTTCCGCAGCTGAAGACTAGAGGGTACACAGCGTCCACCTTTGTCTTTATTTATGATGACAGGCAGGGGGCTGATATTCTTAAGGCTGTGGTTTCGAGTGGAGCCATTGCTGCTGGTGGAACGTCATTTACAGTCAGTAGGATTAGAGAGATCCCAAGTTGCCCTGTTCAGCGGGGACTCCTGGAAGCTTCTAAGAACATGGCATATTAAATGCCAGCCATCTAGGAAGTCTCAGCCAAGTTCCAGAGGAAAGGGGCTTGCGCGACTCAGGCTTTCCTGCAGGATCAGATATACACATGGACATGTTTTGTGTCATTTTCTGATTGTTGGCTTACTTCAAACTAAAAACAGTTAAACTGAGGAAACATGTTAAATGGACTGTCACTGTGGATGTTACAGCTCTTTCCCGTACAATTTTATATTCTTAGCACCTAATGTTTAATGAGATTCTCTCAGATCAGAGCAAAAGAGTAAAAAACACAGCTCTTCAAAGTTCCAGGGGTTAGAGTTAAAATTGCTGTGTATCCTAGAAATAACAATGAAATCCCTTCGTTTTCAAATAGCATTTTCTCAGTAGTCCCAAGGGAGAACATGTTCATTGGACTGCCCCGTCACAAAGAAGAGATCCAGGACTTCACCTTAGAAATTGTTTTGCTTTTTTTTTTTTTTTTTTTTTTAAAGAGGGACAGAGAGAGAGAGAGGGAGGGAGGGAGAATCAATTTTATTTAGTTTTCCACATGGCCTTTGTTGCTCAGACACTTAGCTGTGTATGTGGTGCTGGGGTTTGAACTCGTGTACTAAGGCATACTGGGCAAGTGCCATAATCGCTGAGCCACCGCTCCAGTCCTTGTTTTGCTTTCTAAGGCTAGTATCAAAGAACTTTTATAAGATAATTGTGAATGTTCTGAAATAATCCAAATTTGAAGCTGCTGAAGAGAAATGTGGTGCTTGTGGGCTGTGGGCTGAGACAGCTCTATTTCTCTTACCCTGGGAGGCACTGGATCAAATGCATCGCAGTCAGGACCCCTGAGGGAGCACCTGTTTCCACCTGTCTGCTCGCTGTTCCATCTCTTAAGGAGGCTCTAAACAGACTTTGTCATCTGCTCTCTCTAGTAACCAGTCACTGGTCTAGTGGCACAATAGGAAGACAGTAGTGAATCAGTAACATAACCACAACCACTGGGCCTATGCTGGGAGTCTGTCCACATCAGCCTGAAAAATCCACTCTGCTCATTCCCCCCACCCCCCAAAAAAATCCATGTTAGAGTTGTTTTCTTTTTCTTTTCTCTCTTCTTCCTTCTTTCCTCCCTTCCTCCTTCCTCTTCACCCATGTTCCCTTTTAGCCCCGTCCCCACCCACCTTTGATATTTGTGTGTGTTTGATCCCACCCCACCTTGCAAAGCTCCAATGGTGTGAAAGAGAAGGTCGATGGTGGCTTCTTGTAGGTTCTCCCCACTCTATTTGTCATGGGAAAAAAGGAAGAGAGAGACAGAAAGAGGAGATTAAGATGTAAGCTGGCTGGGTAAGCCTGTGAGTGGCCTTTCTGAACGGGATCCAGGGCTGTCAAAGCAAGTGAGCCTTGATTGTGAGCACTGAGAAAGGTGACTTACAAATGAATTACGAATTCACTACATGCATGGAGTGGAAGGTTGCAGATACAAACTGCAGACATTTTTAAATTTTTTTTAAAGAGAGAGAAGGACAGTGAGGGAGAAAGAGAGAAGCAATTTTATTTAGTTTTTCATGTGGCTTTCTTTGCTCCAACAATTTGTTGTGCACGTGGTGCTGGGGTTCAAACCCCCTTACTCACTCATGCCAGGCAAGTGCTATAACCGCTGAGTCACTGCTCCAGCCCCAACTGCAGACATCTCTGCAGCCCAGTAGAATGAGAACCTCTCCTGATCCCGTCAAAAAAGCATTTTGAGTGGAAGTAGTCTCATGAGAACCAAAGGAAGAGTTTCGTGGTGAAGTGGTAAGATGTTGCCTTTTAAAGTTTAAACCATTTACAGTGGTAAAATTGATATCTGTTGCCCTGGCCACACCAACGAGGCCATCCAACCTGGAGAAGAGGGAGGGCTTTGCCATAGGAAGCAGGCACTGAAAGAGAGGGACAGGCTAGGGTCCCACGAATTTGAAGGTGACAACAGCAGCTGGTCACAGTGAGGGAAGGCAGCTTTAACTGTAATCCTCCCTCACAAGCCCGACATGACCTGACCAGTGAACTTTCCTACCTTACAGATGGCTCTCCCCTCTTTTGTTTTCACAACTGTGTTTTATTGGCTTGGTTTAACTTTTGTTGTTCTTTACATGAAGGTTGCTTAGCAAAGCTGTTTGGAAATGGTATTTTATTCTCACTTTTCTACAGCTGTGGTAGATCTTTAGCATTATGAGAAGAAAAGCTTTCCTTGGTCTGTTGCTGCTAACCTAGCTGTGCAGTCCCTACATGAAGGCCGGTTTGTAGAAGAAACTGCCTCAAATTCTTTTGGCTGCCTGTGAAACCATGAGCTTTTGACTTCTTTTTTTCCTAAATGTTTTCTGTGTCTTCTACGTTCCAACATTCTTTTTCTTACAGTTTTCTATTATGAAAAAGAAATATTGCATCTTTTTTCTATAGTTTCTATTTTTTATAGTGGTTAAATATGCAAGACATGGAACATACCAACTCAACCATTTTTAAGTGTGTAATATTCATATTATTGTACATCCATTGCCCACATCCAGCAATAGAACTTTCTCATCATCCTAGACTAAAACTGTATCCATTAAGCAGCTTCCCATTCTCCCTTCACCCCAACACCTGGTCTGTATCTATTATAAGAACTGAAGGTCTGCACATCTGTGTCTCCTGTAAACCTTCTGTATCTATTTTAGGGGCTTAAAAGTATAAATCCATCACAAGGGTTGAAGCCACTCCTAAAACAAAAGACAGTTTAGCAAGAGAAAAAGACAACAAATTTATTTAATCCAAGTTTTATGTGACCTAGGAGCCTTCAAAAATGAAGAGCTAAAGATGAGAGAAAACTGTTTCTTTTTATGCTTAGGTTGGATGAGAATGACAGCTTCGTAGAAATGTGATTAGATAAAAGAGCGTGATCTAATGGTAAAAAGATGAGAGTGGAGCCCCAACAGCCCCAGCATTTAGCATTTAATAGCAGGCCAGCTACTCTGTGTAGCATTCCTTTCTCCCTGGTATGGGACAGGGTTCCTCTAGATGAGAGTCTTTGAGAGGGAGAGAGAGAAGGGAGAAGGGAGAGAGTGACTTTTCTAGATTTCATGTCTTGCTTTGGAGAATAATTTCAATTTATCTGATTTGCCTCAAGGAAGAAGAATTCCAGGTTGTATGACTTGCTTTGGGGCAAGAAGAATGGCGGAAGACAGGAGAGATGGAGAAGGTCCGAGAGACCATTCACCGTCCTTCAGTTCCAAGCACTCAGCAAGCCAAGCTGCTGTACTTCATGTTGCCGTGCTGTGGACCCTGACACCATCAGTTGGAGTCCTCTGGCTACCTCCTGTAAGTGGAAGCATACAATATTATCCTTTCATGACTGATTGATTTCATGTTGCAGAATACTCTTAGGACTCACCTGTATTGTGTCATATGTTGGGATTTCCTTCCTTTGTAAAGCCAAAAAATATTCCATTGAATGTGTATACCACATCTTATTTACCCCTTCATCTGTCCATGGACGCTTTTCTTGCTTCCATCTTTAGATAACTGTAAATAATGCTGCTATGAACATGGGTTTATAAATATCTCTTTAAGTTCTTGCTTTCAATTCTTTTGAGTATGTACCTAAATGAGAATTTCTGGATCAAATGGTAATTCTATGTTTAATATTTGAGGAACTGTGATGGGGTATTTTACAGTAGTCATAGCTTCTAATGTTCCCACCAATAATGCACAAGGGTTCCAATTTCTACTTCCAGAAAGAAGGTCCAAAACTCTCCCAAAATGGGTTACCATTGAAGAAGGGCAAATGCCCTCTGCTGCTATCTGAGACTAGCCACTCCCGAGGTACAGGGTCCTATCCACTCTTAGCTACCTGAGATATTATTCCTGCAATTCCCCTCTCTCTTTATCCTTGTTTTTTCTCTACTGAACCAGTCTGCAAGCATATAAATATGTCATTTTTCCTTTCTTAAAAAATAAAAAGTTTCATTCCAAGCATTTGTAAGTATGTCACTGTATATACTATAGTCATATATGTATAAAATGTTCTTCATAGATATAAGGATAATGTCACTGTGCTTGAGTTTTTTAGGAAAAATATAGGACCCAGAAGAAAGGCAAGGGATGGGGGATGGGAGGAGGGAGGCAGAGGGGTGCAGGGTGGCAGGTATTGAAGAAATTGTATTGCTAAATTGTGTTCATCTAGGAATATGTGACCACAAATCCCATCGTTATGTACAACTATAATGCACTATTAAAAATAAATTGAAAAAGTTTCATTTGCATTCTTTTCTTCAGTTACTGTCTGTTTTTAAATTTTCCTTCACAGAAAAAAAAATACTTGAAACAGTGGTCTGTCATTGTTTTCTTCTCTGTCCTCTCACATCAAGATCCTCTTGAATACATTCTTTGTCAAGTGCTTGTCTTTGAACTTCACCAAAATCAGTATTAAAATGTCACAGTGCATCTGACTTTGCTAATTCTTGTGGTCCTTTCTGCATCTTGCTTTTTCTGACCTCAGGAGCAGCCTCTCATTAAGCTGATCACTCTCATTTCATTTAATACACTCTGCCCTTGGCTTCCAGGATACCACACTGCCCTGGGATTCCCACCTCTCTGGTTGTTCTTCTCTGGATCCTGTTCACCATCCCACCCTCTAAAATTTGGAATACCTTGGATTCATTCCTTGGGCTACTCCCTTAAAATATTTAAGTTCATATCCTCAGTGACCTCAGCCATTTCATGTCCCCTTAGTCAAGGCCTATGTGTTATCCAACTGCCTATTTGACATCTTCCCTGGATGTGTAATAGACACTGGAAATTTAATAGGCCCCCATATGCAGCTCTCCATTTCAGGGCATAACCTGCAGCTTCTTTAATCAACCTCTCATCAATTAGGAAAACCTGCTTTACCCCAAATATTAGAAACTTCATTCCTCTAGTTTCTTAAGTTGAAACTTAGAATCATCATTGATTTCTCTGTTCCTTACATGCCTACATCCAATTCCTGAGCAAATCACGTGAGTTCTCCTGGGCTTCTGTCAACGGTGACCATGTCTTCTTATCATTCTTCTCTCACCACCCTGGTGCAAGTCTCTATTTCTCCCATGGACTATTTATTCTCAATATAAAAATCACAGTGAACCTGTTGAGATATAAGCAATGAGCTTTCCTCATCCCAAACTTATGACATATGTTTCTTTTTATATAGATTACATTCTAATAAAGAAAATCTTAAAACCGGGAGGGTAATTGGGGGGGCACTCCTGGGGATAATTGCAATATTCAGAATATATACACATTTTATACACATTTTATATTATTTTGTTAAAATCTTGTAAGGTTGCTCAAAAATAAAAAAAAATTAATAAAAAAAAACCCTTTGGTGGTTTCACATCTCATTCAGAATTACAAATGATTTCCCTGCACTCTGACCTAGTCTACTCTGCCATGTTACAGCTCTGAACATGTTTCCTACGCATTTGTCCTCGTCACTCAGCTCCAGCCACTGTGGCCTCCTTGTCGCTCCCGGACTGAGCCAGGGGCACTTCTGCCTCAGGGCCTTCGAACCTGCAGTTCTCTCTACAGGAGTCACTGTTGATTGCCAGGATTCCTTTGTGTCTTTACTCCCGATGCATCTTCTAGGTGAGAACTTCTTCATCCATCCCATGTGTCACTTCAGCTTGTGCCTTTGATGTTTTACATTCTCTTTTCTGATTCCCCTACTCCCTTTTGTAGTACAGATGCCTTTATGTATCTGGTGCATAATGCCCTCCTCTACTAGAATGTAAGCATGAGGGCAGATCTTTTTGTCTGTGTGCTTCAGTATTTTCTCTCCAACAGCAAACATTCATAATTGTGGCAAACATTCATTTACATAGTGATTAACACTTGTCAATTTTCTGGCCATTAATAAGCACCACTTCAGATGACACACATGAAAGGAAGAAGCACTACGATCACAAAGGGAAGACGGGAGTGATGCTGTCACAAGCCAAAGAATGCTGAGAGCCACTCTGTCTCATTCAAAAGCAGATCTTAAATGGCCGTGAGATGCTGTGGGTGGTAACCCTGACTGCAGCCATAATTCCAAATATAGTAACTTTGCAGTGACAGATCAGTGCAGTTTATGGATTTACCAAGTCATTTTTGATTCTATTAACTAGGGAGAATAAAAAAGAGGTTGGGGGCTGGAGTGGTGGCTCGGCAATTACAGCACTTGCCTGGCATGTGTGAGGATGTGGATTTGAACCCCAGTACCACGTACACAGTGAAGCGTTGGAGCAATGAAAGCCATGTGAAAAACTAAATGAAATTGATTCTCTTCCTCTCTCTCTCTTTCTTTCACTGTCCCTCTTTTAAAAAATAAATATGCAATAACAGTGCATATTCACTCTCTCCCCTCAGGGTGTGCTAATTCTCCTGCTTTTATCATGCTATAGTCTTCAGGAAATCCAGTTCTTCACAGTCCATATAATATCATGCTGGCCCCAAAGGCTGAAGACATACTGCAAATCACACTAAGAAGAAAGGGGCTGAAGATGTGAACATTCTAGTAAAGTGTGACAGGTTAGAAGATACTTCCAAGGGACACTCAGAAACCTAAATTATGAGGTAATATTTAGGGATCTAGGTGCCTAGGAATCGCTGGGACAGTCTCTCCAAGATAAAGGACTAGTTGTTATAGCTCACATCTCCTACCACTAGGAAGGAATTAATATCAGAAACATGATGCTGTGACCCATCCTGGGAATGCAGTTAGTTCACATTAAAATTCCTCATATTTAAAGTCATGTTTTTGCAGGAAAAAAAGAAGAAATGTGACAATACTTAATGGTAGAGCAGATATAAGACGTTCATAATGTCTTACATATATGAATCAGGCAATTTGGAAAACTCCTGTCATTTTTTTGTACAGCCCTTTGACTTTGCATTTCCTCTTCCAGCAAGGTGTCAGGCACACCTGGACTCATGTAGAAAATGTTGCTAGTGGGGTTGGAGCAGTGACTCAGCGGTTACGGCGCTTGCTCAGCATGCACAAGTACACGGGTTCAAACCCCAGCACCCACGTACACAACAGAGTGTCAGAGCAACGAAAGCCATGTGAAAAACTCAATAAAAATTGATTCTCTCTGTCTCTCTCTCTCTCTCACTGTCCTATCTTTAAAAAAAGAAAAAAAAGAAAAAAATGTTGCTAGCACTTTTCATAGTACACAACAAACAGGTGAATTAAATGTGGCAAATTTATACAATATGATATTGTGTACAACAAATGAACGGATTACAGCATTGCAGCAATATGTGCAAATCCTAGCAAGGCAACGTTGAATGAAAAAAGTAGATTTTCAGAGATAATACACAGGGTTATAAAGCTAAAAAAAATCAATGTACTTTTTAGAAACACACGCAGATGTGATAAGAACATTAAAACTACCCAGTAAGTCCTGGGGTATAATTCAGTGGAAGAGGGCTCACCTAGCCTGTGTGAGGCCCTGGGTTCCATCCCCAGTACCGCAAGGAAAATGACAAACAATATATTCATCCAGTTAGATCGAGGATAGAGTTTACAGGAGGACAGGTTGGAAATGACTGCATGCGTACATAGAAGTTTCTGGTAAAAATTTAGTTTCCAAGTAGTTCATGGTGTTACATTATTCAGTGCAAATAAATAAATATGTAAATAAAAGAACTTGCATGGACTCATGATGAAAATGTATCATGAACCAAGACTATGATTGGTCTTATCTTACATTAAAAGAAGTCACTTCTTTGGGTGAAGTTACTGGTGTCTACAGAAACTCTCTTTAGAAACAAAAATAGCCAACCTGAGGATTGATCTCAGCCATTTTCTGTCCCTTAACCCAAAAGCATGTGTCTGTTTCCATATTCTAGCAGAGAGTAGGGTCCTGGAAGATTGAGACTCAGGACACATAAAGTTGGAAAGGCTGAGATCTTGGGAAAGGACAACTTTCCTGGGGAGGGAGGAAGGGTGGCATTGAGGCAGAGAGGACATTTTAAAAGCATGCAAGGCTACCTCCCCTCCTGTGCAGTATTACCCAAATCTCACCTCCTCCAAAAGCATTTGATTTTTCGTTAATATTGTGGTTACGCACCACAGGAGTTCACAGCCTAAACAAAGCACAGCCATAATAGAGCCAAGTTTCATTTGAATTATTGAGTAAATATTAGGACTCTCCACTTAACTTACAACACTAAGAAAAAAGATGGATGAAAGTAATGTATTCCTCACAGAGAAAATTAATACCTAGGTTTTTGGATAATATACATATTTTTTGTCACTGAAAGATGAAAACACACATTTATGCCTTTATCTCTTGATCTTTATCTAATTTGTTCTAGAAAAAAATCTTTTAGGTCAAATTTTCTCTTTGGTTTTATATCTTCATAAAAATTAATGTTCTATCCTTAATGCTAGTCTTTTGTGGATACTTTCATCCTTTCTTTTCATGTATTATGCAGAGTTGGAAAATGGATTACTTTCTATTAGGTAGCTATTCCAACAATATGCAAATTTTGTCTTCACATATTAAATAAAATTTTTTAAGAACTCCTCATAATTTTGAAAGAACAAAAAGCAATCATACAAAACAACCAAAATGCTCGCTCAAATCATGTTTTGAAACAGTCTTAGGTCCTCTTCCCTTTAGAGAGGTAAAAATGTCAACGCTAGTTAAGAAATAGTCTGTTTATATTGGGTGATGTTTTTAACAGTTGTGG
The DNA here is from genome assembly GCA_004027875.1 of Aplodontia rufa. Taxonomy (NCBI): domain Eukaryota; kingdom Metazoa; phylum Chordata; class Mammalia; order Rodentia; family Aplodontiidae; genus Aplodontia; species Aplodontia rufa. Next base: position 2,207 of record PVKS010047151.1, on the reverse strand, counting down.
GTTTAGCCAGCCTTTTCAGATTTGGCCTCTCTTTGTAGCAAGATTGTGTGTCAAGCACAGTGTCCCTCTTAGACCTGTAGGAATTCAAACAATAGGACGAAATCCCTTCACTTGTCGTACTTTATTATCTTGTCACTTTTAAAGCAATGTTTATTTTCCTCCTCCTGTTTCTTGCAGGGCTGTAGTAAATCAAAAAAGTAAACTCTCAGGTTCATTGTGTAAGGGGCTTACTTCTAGGCCTCTACAGTTGCCACAGTAACTAATTAGAAATTTGCATCTCTAAGAGAATTATTTAATGCTTATGTGTAAGCCCTTTTATTCTTTGGGGCTTGGTCTTTTGCTAGGAAGCTCCTGGTAGACATTGGGCCTCAAGGTCATACTGTACAAGCTCTGAACGTAGGTGGCCCTGGTTTCCCCTTATTATCTGGATGATTCATACCCAGGGAAGAAAGCGTCTTGCCAGGTCTTTGTTGTACGGTGGGCATCTGAAAGGCTGTCCTTGATTCATTTAGGTGCCATTTGTTTTAACCTGTAACTTCTTTCCCATTGCTCATTAGCTAACTCTTGTGTAATTGAGTCATGCATGTTAAATGAGTACAGTGGAGTTATGCCAACCAACCTAGCAAGGAGAATCCCTCATTGAAATTATTGTGAAGCCTAAGAAGGCAATGTTACCAACATGCAAAATGTTTTGCAGAGTTGGACAATGTGAAATAGTAATAGAAACATGAACAATTTTCCCGAAGAGCTGTCTGCTTTGGGTTTAAAGATGATGTTTCTCCAGTATAGAAAGAAGAGAGAACCCCTCCTGTGGTGGAAAAACAAAAGGCCAGGGGAGCAGGCTGGGTACTCCCAGGGACCTCATTCTGAAACTCAGAAGGCTTTGACTGCTTTGGAGAGGAGCGGCTATCTTGTGCAGCCACCACATATGGGAGATGGACTGGGGACATGAAGAAGGATGAATGAGTTTAGTCTTACCAATCGACTCCTTACTCTCCCCAACTTCCCCTGAGTTTACTGCAAAGGACAAAACAAATATATGTTCCAAGAGGTTGTCCAAACCTGTGATTGGGAATAGATTAAATATGTCCCTGTTCACTGACTAAAGCATTCTTCAACTGTCAGAAGGCAGAAACCACCCAAGTGTCTGTGGACAGATGGATGGATAGACAAAATGTGGTCCGTGCATATGACGGAATATTTTTCCAGTCTTAAAAAGGAAGGGAATTCTGGTACTTGCTGTAATAGGATGAACCCCAAGGACATTGTGCAAAGTGAAATAAGCCAGTCAGAAAACGTAAAAGACCGTAAGATTCCATTGACATGTGGTTCCTAGGGCCACCAAGTGCAGAGAAACAGTAGGGAGATTGATGGTGGCCAGAGGCTGGGGAAGGATGGGTGGGAAATTGTTTAATGGGAGTTTCAGCTTTGGAAGATGAAGATGAAAATCACTAAAGATTGGTTTTGTAATCGCATGGATGCACTTAATTCTGCATAAGTGCTCATCTGAAAACAATTAAAATGGCAGACTTTGTGTATTTGTGTGTTTTACCCTAATTTTAAAAAAAGGCTCCATGGAAACCTTGGTTTTACCCCTATTTAAAAGAGATAGAAAGCAGGTATTCATTCCAGCGTCCTCCAGAGGACATTGCCTAGTGTGATAGAAAGTCAGGTAGGGTCAGAAAAGTGCTGGCTTCTCTGTGATGGGCACAGGGAACACCCTGCTCATAGAGGCACCACCCATGGGTCCCTACTGCTACTGCCCAGCTGCAACACTGGCACTTCTGGAGAAACAAAAAGTTTAAACACACATGTTCTGGAGGCAGGAGACTTAATCCTCCACTTAATGGTTTTTTTTTTTAAACTCTGGTCAACATTTACATCCATTCTTTTCTTTTAAACTGTGAATAACAGCAACAACAACAACAAAAAAAATATGGTACCGTTAGAGTGGTTTCCTGCAGTGTCTGCTTCTATCTCACCACTGTTTCTCAGGTCCTTGAAGGCCAGTTCTGTGTTAGGAAACTTGAAAAACTTGTAGATTTTTTTTTAGTATTTTTTTTTTATTCATTCAACATAGTCATACATGCAGGAGGGAATCGTTGCCACATAATCATAAACACATGCATAATGACAGAGCAAGCCAAGGCTGAAGCCAGTTCATGATTTCCCTGCTTTGGGTTCCCCCCATCCCGTTTCCCCTACTT
>PVKS010047150.1:0-12951 GCA_004027875.1 Aplodontia rufa | reverse complement strand
TCTCAGAAGGAGATCTCTGACCTCTACAAGATATCCATTTAACTCAGGGGGTCTTCTGGGGGAAACATAGAAACATGGGGAACATAAGCAGGGCATCCATGACATGGCATTAGCCTTGGATAACTATGTATATACATTTGTTCTTGATTGTTTGACAATGTTTCCCCCTCAATTGTAACTCCATATTCATCTAATAAAAAAAAAAAAGGATAGCATCAACAACGACAACTATTAGTAAAATAACAGAAAGACCAGTAGAAGAGAGGGAAGAGAACAGAGTGGTGGGGGAGTGGAAATACTGGTGACTGAATTAGAATAAGTTATACAACATGCTTTTATAAAAATGTGAGTTTATCCTATTGCCAAATATATTTAACAAGTAGAAGGGTGGGAAATATGGGGACCTGAGTTAAAGCAAGGTACACTCCCAGTTTTTGTAAGTATGTCAATGTATATTCTATTGTCAGATATATAAAAAAATGGGGAGGGTGGAAACCTGGCGACTGAGTTAGAACAATGCTTTTATAGTTATGCCATTGTATAATCTATGTATACCTAAAAAAAATCCATTGAGAGAGAAGGAAGAGCTAGAGCAGTGACTCAGCAGGAGCTGGAGCAGTGACTCAGCAGTTGCAGCACTTGCCTGACATATGCAAGGCCCTGGGTTCGAACTCCAGCAACACATACACCATTAAGTGTCGGAGAAACAAAGGTCAGATGATAAATAAATAAAACTGATTCTTTCTCTCTCCCCCGCCTTTAAAAAAGAAGAAAGGAAAAGAAAAATGATGGAGACAAATATTTTCCTGTAGGAACTTACATTCTCTCCCTGTAGGAAAATCTTTATTTTTGGCTAGTTTACCTATTTTCTTTAAAACTAATAACTGTTCTATTACTTAGTCTCCATGGTAAAATAAAAATATGACACAGATATTAAACAGCATTGTGCATCCCTGGCAAATGTAACTATGAATACATATATTTTAAAATGAAGTCTTTTCTATTAGTTACCAAACATTTGCTTCCGGTACATTGCTTCCTTTGTTATATAAATTATTGAAATTATATCCAAAAATAGTTTTGGAAGGAAGAATCTGTATTTAATTACAAGGTTTATTACAGAGACTTCAAAATGATGATTATTCTTCACACATTCATTAGAGTGAAATGATAAAGCTTTTCTTTGCAGTTGACTGACCTAACCAGTCTTTAAAAAATCAAACTATCCTCTTCAAATATTGTATATGAGTCTATTCCCTCAAACAGAAATATTTGACAGTTCTCCAGCATCTTGTCTTTGGATAGATGCACTTTTATTTTAATCTAAGGAATATCAAAGATGAATTCACACGAGAAAATAATCTACGCATTTTTGTTAGAGGAATAAGTCTATATTATTGAAAGACTAGATGTCATATTCTATGCTTGATACTTGAATGGAACTTGTATTTTTTAGTTAGAAATTTGCAACTATTGTATCTCCCTAAGGATATACAACTTCCTTGGAAATCGTGTTTAATTAAGTTTGGACAGGGTCCTTGAGGTCCATGGGTCTCCTTCTTGCCCATCCGAGTCTCTGGTCACCTGTATACTGTTCAAGATTGTGAGCAATTGGAAAATGAAAATGTATCTCTGAATAAACCAAACCAGATACAAATGACTTTAACAATTTTCATCTTTTAGTATTCTCTGTATTTCTTCTTTTTTCTGAAGTTGTGGCTACTTAGCTATATTCTAGGACACGTTGTATATAAATACAATGAATGCAAATTTGTAAGACTAACAAAGGGAGATCTAATGAATATATACATATACAAATGTGTATGTATATATGTACTTATACACACATTATGTTTATATAAGTAGAAAATGCATGTGCCATATATATATATACATATACAGATCTTCATAAAGATATAAACGGATACAAAATACTTGTGTATATATATGTGTGTAGTTCATACATGTGTGTAAGCTAGGCCAACCAGTCTGGAATGCTGGAGATATCTGGATTCCAATCTCACTTCTGCCACTTATAAACTGGGTCACTCTGCATCCATGACTTCAAGTTCTGATCTCCAGTTTAGTGCTATGTGAAATTAGTCTTTTTCTGTTTATCCCAGCTTTATTCTCTGGTAGAATTAGAAGAATCAGATGGGATTTTATATGTGATAGGATGTTATCAAGTGTAAAGAGCTTATTCAATGTAAGCTAACACTCATTGATTCATTTTTTTAGTGCAACTACAGTATGCTATCCTGAAAATATGTACAAGACATTGTCTTTATGAACTCTCCTTCAAGCATCTTAGTCTAAATGGGGGTAGGAGCCAAGGGGACCCATCAGGTAAACAGAAACTTACATACAGTACGATAAGCCTGATAGTAAACTCCCCGTGGTATAAATTATTTTGGAAATACATAGCCCTGTATATGGGGGAGGGAGGAGTAAAAGAAGGCTTCCAGAAGCAAATGCTGCCTGGCCTTGGTCCTGTAGAGGGAGGAGTTCTAAGGGAGAGTATACCAACAAAAGTCATTTCAAACAGAGAAACTCATGAGCACAGATAAGAAAGGCACAGACTATGTAGAGAATCAATAAATATTTCATTATCATTGAATAGTTAAGTCAGGAAGTGGTAAGATAAATAAGAAACTGCTCAAGGTGAGCGTTTTCCTAGAGAAGAATGGAAAACACAGGAGAGTTGTGTGGACAGATTCCTTAGATGACTCACTCTTGCACTGTATGTGTGATAATAAGGGGGGCAAAACCCAAGAAGAGGTTGTTGTCATAGAATAGGTTAACACTTCTCATTTTTGGCTGGATAATTCTTTTGGGGACTTGGGAGGACTTTTCCATACATTGTGGGATTTTTTGCATCCCTAACACCTACTTACTAAATATGAGTAGTATTCATCCTCTACCTCTAGATGCAACAGCCAGAATGACTTCAGATGTTTCCAAATGTCCCCTGGTGGCCACAGTTGCCCTAGAGGAGAAACACTGGTTCGGGTGAAAGCCATGAATGGTCACTCTAGCACTTAGTAATTGGTAATAGGACTAGAGAATAGATGATAGATTATAGAAGGATTTAGGAGGTTTAAATAAAACAGTTCTTGAGGACTGAATTTTGGAGACTAAAGGAGAGATGGAGGAGTCAAGAATGACTCGTAGGTATTTGTTGTTCCCACAGTGTGGATGGTTATGCCTCCCACTGAGGTGTATGATAAAACAGGATGGGTATCTAAGTGAGTATGGCATCAGGGTGTCACCAGGTTCCCTCCTCCTGTTCAGCATCAGTAGATTCACACATATCAAAACCTTATCAATCTTTATCAGCTAGCATAGAAGTGAGAGGAAATTATTGGGGCAAGGAGAGCAGGAGACAATGAATGAATAGCTTTGTTGAAGAGACGAAGAAATATTGGATTTTTAGAATGCTGTGAAATTGCCTGGTCCTGGAGAACAAAAGAGAAAGAGGTATTTGTATAAGTCTTCCTGCTGTAGCAGTGGCGACATGTTTGGTTGCTCCAGGGAGAGCATTTTGAGGAGTGGAGTGGGAATGCATATTTAAGCTATGATAACTCTTGTCTTGATATATTTTTCTCAATTGGAGACATTTGCACTTGTTTGGGGACTAAAATACTAAGGCAAGTGGTGGCGAAAATGGGGAATCCCAGGAATACTGAGAGTAAGAAGGGCAGGGAGAGAGAGAGAAGAATTTATTCTGGACAGCAGGAGGACCACATCCTCTGAACTTTACCGGGAGAAATAAAGGAGAGAGGCATATTATTATACTTGAATTTGTGGTTAGGCATTCAGAAGCTGAAGAAGAGTGTGACTGATGTCTTAATTTTTGTGAAGAGATGCTCTGACCATTTGCTAAGAGTGAGAACAATGGAAATTATGAAGAACAGAATAACCAAGAGAGAGAACTAAGGAGGAACAGAGGCAGTGCATAGCTGCATTTACAGAGCCCGAATGTGGTTTTTCTCAAGCCACCGTCTGATGCCTGTGTGCAGGCATAGAAAGCAGGCAAAACAGTGTACTAGGCTTTTTTCTATTTCTGTAACGAAGTACCTAAGGCCATTTTGCAGATCTGTAAAGAAAAAGGTTTATTTGACTTGTGGTTCTGGTGACTGGAGGGTCCAAATATCATGTCATTGTCCCCCTGACTGGGGCACGACATGGAAAAGAAAAATAAAGGAAGCCAGTCAGTGAGAGGGGAAGGACCTCATAAAGGTGGGCGATGCTAAGCCAAACTAACGTGAGTTTACAAGTTGGTATTTTTTGTGTTACATCAGGTGGCTCTCCCTCCCTACCTCCAAGCATACCTTTTGAAACCTGTACTTGTTATTAAGAAGTTATTCTTCAATTGAGATTATTTCTGTACTCTACTCCAAGAGAGCAATAGGTCATTCTACCAGAGACTAATCTTTAAAGCATTTAAAAATTTTTTTTGCCAATCAAACTGTCATATGACAAAGAGTCACCTCTATGATAAAGCTGACTGTTTTATTAATTCTTGTCTGTAAAAAATGTGTGCCTATAGACAGGTCATCTAATCTTTCTTGGCTTCCATATCCCCTACAAATTACTAGAAGAGTTGATTTCTCCAGTCTCTTCTGGTTCTTGGTTTCTCCTCTTCTGTGGTGCAACATGGAAAATGTATTGGATGATGACAAGATCCAATTTATTCAATGAAATATAGTGTAGTATATTGACCAAATTGCTTCCAGTCCAAAAGATCATTCTGTTGATAAATGGCATGGAGAGAACAGGAAAATATAATCAGAAACTTTTCATCAGTCTTTGGAGGATAAAAATATGCCAAATGACACTATTGGAAGAAAGCAAGTGGAAGATTCTCTTTTTGAACTAAAGTCTTATCTAATAAGATTTGAATTAGTTCTTGTACAACTAAAATTCAGAGCTTTGGCCCATCTTTCTGTGAGGTGTTACCATAATGAGGAGGTCATGAAAATAGGTTGACTCATCTTAACAGACTTTTTAAACCTGACTAAATGAGAGAACTACATATTGAGAATTTCAGGACTGTGTCTTTTGGTTTTCTTAGTTTTAGCATTCTGATGGTGAGCAAAGAGTCTAATTCTCAGGTAATGTCTACATGTCTTACTGGTTTGAAATATTCAGTGAAAAGCATTTTTAAATGTCCAAGTCTGCGTGTGGAGTGATCATTTGCTTTTGTCTGCCTGATGTCAGAAAACAAACTAAACATTTGGCTATTTTAACCATCATAGATGCAGTCTTATTCATATAATTATAAGTACTTCCAATTACTTTTTCCTTTGAGAGCTCTAACAGCATATTCTCAGTTGATCTCATGGGTCTCAGAAAAGCAACTTTCTTTTCTTGGGTCACCATAAAAGCAAGGGAGTCATTTTCATTTCCACGTACAATAAATCAATCAGCATTTATAGAACACCTATTTTGTTCTGGGCCTTAGGCTAAGCAATGTGGTGGATACAATGATGAATAAGATATGATCTCTGCCCTCCAGGCAAGCCAGTCTCTTAAACAAAAAGATAACAAACAAACAATACGGGGCAGCATATGATAAGTGGTAAAGGAGTGGCGTGGGAAATAGGAGGTCCAGTGTTTTAGAGGCAGAGAAAGCATTTTGGCCTAAGGTGGTTAGAGAGGGCATTAGGGAATGTGTGGGAGATGACCTGGACCTTGGAGGATTGAGGGTTTGTGATAAGTAAGTAGAGAAGGGGAGAGCGCGGCAGGCAGAGGAAATGGAGTGAAGAAAGATTGAACTGTGGTTATCTGACCAGGAAAGCAAATACGCAGCCCCTGCAGGCTGTGGTGCATCCCAGGCTGTGCGCAGGGCAAGAGGCTGTTCAGCCATAATTGACATGTTTTTCATGTCGGGCAGTGCACGGGGCAAGAGGCTGGTGTATTCCATACCTGAAGACGGGCTGGTAGACAGCAGAGGCAACGCTGGGAGGGCAAGGGGCAAGGCTCGTTCTCATCTTAGGTGGCAGCAATGATGGGCTCTCGTTGTCTGGCCCAGGGAGAGCCACAGAGGCACAGAGTAGGGCATCTGAGTGTCTCCCTGAGAGCTGCTTCCCCAACATGTAGGCACAACCGCGATGTGGAAAGAGCCCCGGAAGCCTGCCCTACACAGCAATTCATTTGTTTAACTGGGCCTCAGGATCCTCACTTTCAAATGAGATGAAATGAACTAATCTGTCAGGGCTCCTTCAGCTTTTCTTTTCAATGTATGTCTGTGAAGGAGCCCTGTCTTAATTCTCTATAGCACATATACACGTATTAAGAATTAAATTGACTATCAAGTTTTTTAAATTTCTGTTCAAAATAGTAATCAAAATGAAACAGACCCTTTTAAAATAGATATTTACTAAATACAGGTGGAAACAATGTAGGTTAATGGTTAAGCCCAGAATCTGGGTTCGAGTTCTAGTTGTTAAACGAGTGTTTTTGTGACCTTAAGTTACTTAATTTTTGCAAACTTCAGGTCTCTTTATCTGTACAAAGAGGATGACACAAGCACCTACAGATGATGATTTACTGTAAGACTATACATGAAAGTGCTTGGCATGGTGCCTGGCATGTGGAAAGTATTCAATAAATGTTAGCTCTTTTATCATTATTAATGTAATGCTGTTAGCTGTGGTTGGCATTTCTTAACTTCTAAAAAATGATTTTGAAGAATTAAGGAACATGGGAATTATATTATCAGGTAATTATAAACCTGGAAGTGTGGTGTGCATTATAGATTGACAAGCAGTAATAGAAAGAAACCCAGCAAGCCTGGGAATTTGAAGCAGAAAATAACTAAAGTTTAAAACAGGAAGAAGCCAAGTGCCTGGAGATAAATGATTAGAAACAGAGCTGTCCAGTGAAAGGAAGAAGTGCCTCAAAAGCCCTAGAGTCACAGTAAACAGCACCTGGAAACTGAACCTGCAAAGTGATAAGATGATACAGTTCTGGACGCTGGATTATTAGAAAGGTGTTAACCAATAAGGAAGAATGGGAAGTAGAAAAAGAGGGCTCGAGGGACTGAGATTTGATTGAAGATTTTTGAAAACTAGACATCTGTATCACTGAGCAGAGTATCTGTCTTACAATATGCTTGCCAGGCATGCGGATCGGAGAGGTAGAAACATCAGGGAGGGAGAGGAGATGAAAGAGGAAGGTGGGCAATGTCCTACTGTCCGCAGCGGGATCAATTCAAGTAAAGGAAAACATTTCTAATGGCCAGGCTCCCTGAGGATGCAATGGAAGCCATTTACATCTCATCAGGACAAAGCCCCGGAGAAAGCCCTGTTGGAGTCGTTGGCAATGGTGGGGACTAGACAGGGCCTTGCTTCTGTTACACTTGCAGCACTCTCTTTGTGGGATGTCACTGTGACTCAGAAAGAACAGCCTGTTAGATTATATGAATTAATATTTGCATAGTGCTTAGAATAGCACTTGGCACAAAATGTCATCGAAATGTTTGCTAAATAAGTGAATTTTGAATTTCCAAAAATATGTGGCAACCAAATCTTCATCATTAGTATTGCTTCAGGGATAAGCAAATGTACTTGCCAACCAGAAGGCAATCAGTTATAAAGCTGAGTCAAGAAAATTCTTTTGTAAGGAGCATGGTTACTGTGCTATGACCTTACCAAGATTACCAAGACAGGAGGTCAATCTATAAAAGAACCCCTGCTCTAAGGTAGCAGGCAGAGTGAGAAATTTAGGAAGAAAGCTATACAAAATTTCCTGAGATTTCTGTGCTTAAAGACTATTACTGTTGAGAGTCTCTGGGGTGCTGAGGCCCTTTCATCTTCTCCTTTCAACATTTGGTCAGTATCTGCTGAGAGTTTATCATTGACCATGACCCTTTGGCTCCTCTGCATCTGCTTAGCTGCTGCCATGTACCTTCATGCCACCTGCACCATCACCCAGGGAACTCAGGGAGGTCAGACTTGCATGGGAACGCCAAGAAAGACCACTCTTTCATAGGCAGCTTTGTTAGACTTCAGCTTTTCGTTATTGCCAGACAGGCCTCCGCCTCAGAGGGAAGTTTAGGTATCAATGTTATATCTTCTCTCTTCTGAAAAAAAGATCTCTTTGCTGCCTTCTGGACTTTAATGGCCTTTATTTTCTCTTCTTCATATGTTTCCTCAAACAGATTAAAGAGCTTTGTTCAGACTTTCTTTGTCTTCCTCCTTAATGATCATTTATGGAAATTTCCATACCCTATGGGTGATTGGAGCACTTTGAATTTATACTAGTATGGGGCCAGTCTTCATAGACATTCTCCTAAAGTCAAGAATATTTAATTGACTCTGTTTCAGACTTCAACCTCTGAGGACGTCAATGTGTAGAAACAGTCTAAACAATGAAGGCTAACAAATGATAGTAGGCAATGCTTTGCTCCCAAAAGACTTTAGTGTGGGTTATCTCCTGTGATCCTTACAACATACCAAATGGTGGATTGGGGAAGCATCGCCATTATCCTCCTTACGTCTGTGAGTGAATTAAGTGATTTGCTTGATATTGCACGGATGTTTTGTGATAGAACTAGAACTCCGATCTGGGACTTCTCAATGAAAGTTATGAGCTCTCTCCTTCTTAGGATTGAAACTGATGTTCAGAAATAAAGATTGCATTTTCAATTTTCTACTAGGTTAATTGGGTTGTTTTATTTTATTTATTTATTTTTGCTATGGAGTTAAATGAGTTCCTTATATATTTTGGATATTAACTCCTTATCTGATGTATGGTTCACAAATATTTTATCCCAGTCTCTTACCAGCTTTTTCATCTTATTGATGGTTTCCTTGCTGTGTGGAAGATTTTTAGTTGGATGTAGTTCCATGTTTATTCTTTTTGTTGTTGCTGTTTTTCCCTGTGTTTTTGGTAAAATATCCAAAATATCCTTGCCAAGGACAGTATCAAGCATTATTTTTTCTCCTGGAAGTTTAATGGCTTCAGGTCTCATGTTTAGGTCTTCTGTCCTTTCTGTGTTTATTTTTGTATACAGTGTAGTGTAAGGATCCTAAATTGACATTTTTCTAAACAGGACCCCCTCCAAAAAATGGCCAAGAACTATATGAAAAGGTGCTCAATATTGCTAATGGTTAAAGAAGTGCAAATTAAAAGTACAAAGAGATATCACTTCACACCTGCTAACAGCTAGAATGGCTGTTATCAATGCAACGAGCAACATCAAATGTTGGCCAGAGTATGGAGAAAAGTGACCCTTTGCCTTTGCACACTTTGGTGGGAATGCAGATTGGAACAGCTATTTTGGAAAATAATGTGAAGGATATGTAAGAAACTGAAAACAAACTACCATATGACCCAGCATCCTCTCTTCTGGGTATGTACCCAAGGGAAATGAAATCTCCATCTCATGGCGATATGCATGACCACATGTTCAAGGCAGCATTGTTCATTATCTTCATAAAAGCCAAGATGCAGAAAGAAACAAATTGTCTGTCAGTGGATGAAGGATTGGATTGTATGATAAATGCATGCTAACCTTTATTAGAAACTGCCAAAACCTTCTCCAAAGTGGCTGTGCCATTTTATATTCACATAGCAATATGTGAGAGCTTCTGTTGTTCCACACCCTCACCAGCCCTTGATATTGTCAGTCTTTCTCATGTAAGTTGTTCTAATAGCTGTGTAATGATATCACATTACAGTGATAATTAAAACTAATTCTTCACAGATGTTGGATTTTTTTCATACATCTGTTCAACATTTATAGATCTTATTTCACAAGCTTTCTGATTAAATATTTTGCCCATTTTAATATTTGATTATCTTTTCATTGTATAATATTATTATACAAAATTACAGATATAAATCTTTTGTATGATATACGCATTGTAAATATTTTCTCTAAGTCTGTGCCTATATTTTCAATTTCTTCATTTGAAGAGTAATAAAAGTTTTAACTCTCAATGAAGTTAACTTTTTAAATGTTTTGTGAGTGTTTGTGTCTTGCTACAGCTTTGTCTACTGGAAGATTGCACCAATGATTTTTCCAGAAATTGTACATAGTTTAACCTTTTACATTTAGGCCTATGATCCATTTCATGTCAAAAATTTGTATATTGTGTAAAGAAAAGGTAGAAGCTATGTTTTCCATATAGATTTCCAATTTTTCATCACAAATTGCTGAAAAGACTCTCTTTTATCCATTAAATGACCTTGGTGTATTTGTTGGAAAATAACATTACCGTTAATGTGCAGTTTTAGTTCTGGACAGTCTTTTCTGCTCCTTTGACCTCTTTGTCTGTCCTTACCTCACTACCACAGTGTCTCAGCTCCTGGAGCCTTCTCATAGTTCCTGAGCTCAGGTAATTTATATACCTTTGATATCACTATTCAAAAATATTTGGTATTCTTTACATTTCTATATACATTTTCAATAAAAGGTTATTTTTTTAAAGATTGCTACCTTTACTATTGGGATTGCATTGACTATATAGACAATTTCAGGGAGAACTTATATCTTAAAAATATTGAATCGGGGCTGGAGCCGTGGCTCAGTAGTTACAGTGCTTGCCTGGCATGCGTGAGGACGTGGATTCAAACCCCAGCACCGTGTACACAATGAAGTGTCAGAACAATGAAAGCCGCATGAAAAACTAAATAAAAAACATTCTCTCTCACTGTCCTTCTCTCTTAAAAAAAATATTGAGTCTTTCTTTTTTTTCTTTTTTAACAACTTTATTTAGTTTTTCACATGGCCTTATTTGCTCTAACAGTTGTGTACGTGGTGCTGGGGTTTGAACCCGGGTCCTAGTGCTTGCCAGGCAAGCGCTGAAACCGCTGAGCCACCGCTCCAGCCCAATATTGAGTCTTTCAATCCAAAATTACAATCCCCTCTTTCCATATAAATAAGCTCTTCTATAATAACTGTTACCAATTGATTATAATTTTGAGTATTCGGGTATTACATATGTTTTGTTAAAGTAAGCCCTATAAAATACTTTTGATGTTAGTATAAATGTATGTTAATAATTTCATTTTCTAACTGATACTCAAATATAAAAATAATAATTTTTTAAATAAAAACATTTTGGAGCTATACAGATTAAATTCTTATCCTACGACTTTGTAATTTACTTCTTAGGGTTAGTAGTTTATTTTTTTATTTTTGGATTATCTAGTATTTCTTCTATACCTTTTTATGCCATCTATGAATAAAAAGTTCTACTCTTTTCCAACATGAATATCTTTTATTTGTTTATTCTTAGTTTATTGATCTGATAAGATCAGGATAATTAAGATATTTGGAATTACAATTTTTATCAGAATTGGAACAATTTTGGTTATTTTTCATATATTTTCTCTCCCTATTCTTTTTATCCTAGGGCTTGAATTTTATACATGTTAAATCACTTCATATTGTCTTATGGATCCCTGAAGTTCTGTTTGTTTTATTTTCATTTTTTTGTTTCTTTCTATGCTTCATTTTGGATAATTTCTATTTCCATGTCTTCCAGTGAAATGATCTTATCTTTTGCCATATCTAAACTATAAATTTTTACTTCAAATGTGTATATTTTTCATCTCTGAAACTCTCTTTGGGTACTTTCTAAATCCACTTTTTCTATCCTCATTGTGCTTATATTTTCATTTAAATACTTGAACACAGTCTGTGCACCCAAGTATCTGTCGTTTTTGCTTGGGTTTTTGTTTATTGATTTTTTTCTTCTGATTTTTGGTCACATTTTCCTGATTTTTAGAATGTCTTATTAATTTCTGATTAAATATTGGGTATTGTGAGTGGCTGCATTATTGAGAATTTGATCTGTTTATTGTCTTACCTTGCAAGTGTTAGCTCTGTTTTAACAGGTAAAGTTACTTGAAGATCTACTCCATCTCTTATAGGTCTGCTTTTAAGCTTTGCTATGGATGTTTTTTATGCCATGGATAATTCATCCCTAATACCAACGTAAGACCCCAATGGAGCACCTGCAAGTATCACAGGTGAGTGCCAAGTACTCTAATTTGAAGTTTGGACTCTTCCCTACCTTGAGTGGATTTTGGAAATTTTTTCAGCTTGTAACTCATTGCTGGTGTATTGGCCAATCCTGAAGTTTCACCCCACACATGTATGACCTGATAATCACCAAGACTCAAAGGGATTCTTACACAGATTTTTGAGCTATTTTTATATATGAGGCTTCCTGCTTCCTGGAATTTACCCTGACGCATCCAGCCATTTCAGCCCCCCTGAATTCAAATCTCAATTTCCTCAACTCAGTAAAGTCACTGGGCTCTAGTAGGGACCTTTCTGGACCCCATAATCTGAAAATTGTGAGCCATCAACCAGAACGGTTATGTGGCTTAGCTTGCCTTGCATGTTTCTTTCTTGGGGATCACAGTCTTGAACTATCTCCTATCTAATATCTGATAACCATTTCATGTAGTTTTCTACTTCTTTATGGTGTGAGGTTAAGTTAGGATTTTCAAAAATCAGTGAATGAGATGTCATAAAGCTAAAAAGCTTTTGCACTGTCAATGAAACAATCAAACTAGTCAAGAGGTTTCCTACACAATTGGAGAGAATCAAGGACTGTGAGTTTTCTGACAGGGGTCTCATATCTAGAATATACAAAATCCTCAAAACTCTCAACTTCAAAACCACTAACAACCCAATCAATAAATGGGCCAAAGAACTAAATAGAAACTTCTCAACAGAGGACATTGATCAGGCCAATGAATACATGAGAAAGTGCTCTAAATCACTAGTAATCAGAGAAATGCAAATGAAAACTACTTTAAGATTTCACCTCATGCCAGTCAGATTGGCAAAAATGAAGAAAATAAACAATAATAGATGCTGGAGGGGTTGTGGAGAGATAGGTACACTAGCACACTGTTGGTGGAGCTGCAGACTGGTACAGCCCCTCTGGAAAGCAGTGTGGAGAATCCTCAAAAAACTAGGGATGA
>PVKS010047149.1:0-12953 GCA_004027875.1 Aplodontia rufa | reverse complement strand
CATATAAAATGTTTTTTCTTTGATTTTCATTTTGATAAAAGTAATTCAGTTATGTAAATTTAAATTCAAATAACACTACACCAGTTATAACAAAAAATAGCAAATTCTGAACCATTATATCAAAGCAGCAATTCCCACAACAATTTCTTTTCCTCATGATACCAAGCAACGCACAGCAAACTTGAATCCTTGGAGAAAGGCTTATAGACCACCCACATACCATGAATAAATTACTGGATGAATAAATAAGCAACATCTATAATTTGAGAAAACTCTCAAGATATACAAGATTATATTGTATTACCTTATTCACTCAAAACTGTGGATTGAATACCTACGTTGTACTCTATGCATTACTCTAGCATAGTGTTGAACTGGAAGAGAGTTCCAAGTTCCTGATCTCTAAGGACAAATAATTTAATGCAGAAGTAAGAAAATTAACAAAGGGCTGTAGATGTAGCATAGCGGTAGAAAACTTGCCTAGCATGTGTAAATTCCAGGGCTCTGTTCCCAGCACAACAAAACAAACAAACAAAAACCCAAAAAAGTAAAGGTACAAGATAATTGCAGCAAAATGCATTGTATGAAGGAAATGAAAAGTATAAAGCAGATAAAATTGCTTTTGGTATAAAAGTAGATAACAACACTGGAATGGTTCTAGTTCCACCCATGGTCTATATCACATATACCTCTATTTGGGTTGAAAGAATGATTAGGCTATCCTAGATAGGTAATGATTACACAAGTAATAATAAAATTTCTATGTATGCAATTTGAGAATGTTGCATCTTACACCTTGCTTGTATAAACAATCTCCAAAATCTTTACTTTCTCTTTCCATCCTCCTTTGATTAAACTGATGATCATGAACTGCATTTTCTCCCCAAACTCTTCGTCTTGCAATCACAAGTCTTGGCTGTGGAAAGAGAAATCTATGAGCCAATGCTTTTATGAAACACTATCTGGTTTCTCTTCATTCTAGACATGATATTGTAATATATCATTCTATGGGTATAGAACCCTTCAGGAAAGAAATCTGTTCATTTTCACTTGGTTCAACATTTCCCAAAGTTTAGCTACTTACTGAATTCCCATCTTTCAAATCTTCTAGCGTTGTCTTGGACTTGAAGATTTTGGTATAATGGTGTTATAGCTTATGTGGCATTTTATGACACTTATTCTCTAGAGGAAGATAATGAATCACATTAAAATGTTCTAAAGTATTTGTGTTGTTAGGGAGGAAGATCATGAAAATTAAAGCTCTGAAGGGGGAGTAAATGCCACTGCTGCTATTATTTTTTATGTTGAAATATCATGGTGTTTTGATACATAATCTCCTTTTCCTTCCTATATGTTTTGATCCCTAATAGTATCATTTTTCAAGTCACAACTAAACAAGCGGAGGAATAAATACGATCAGTGGCTTCCAAAATTATTAATAAAACAGTGACTTTATATGAAGAATATTAAAGAAAATAACAGTCAAAGGCTGCATAAAGAAAATGAATTAGCAAAAACAACAACCTGTGTTCTAGCTATGCTTCTAGGTTTTCCTTGTAATCATTATTTAGCTTCTGTGTGATTATAGTTCATAATTTTCACTGTCAGTAAAGAATATTTAAGATAAACGTCCTCATAAAAATTTCAAGGCAGAATAAGTTCAAGCTGGTTTATGCACGGTGTTAAAAACAATAAATAATTATTGATTCAACATATAAAATATAAGCACATTTTTATTTAGTAGTTCTCAGTGCAAGTAAAAGAGCTTGCTTAATAAGAATATATTACTATGTGGGTCAGTGGAGATATAAGCATCTCCTAGCTCAGCACACAAGCACAATATCTGTGTACAACAGATGCATTTGAGATGTGGAAGTGGTCTTCCAAATAATGTTATGCAGCTTGTAATAATAAACAAGGGCTTAGTGTTTAAGATGGTATAGCACAATTTCAGAATCTAGAACAGAGTTGAATGCTGAAATCTGCTGATTATGCATGCTTATAATGTTTATTGCTATAGGAAGGTAGTCTTTAATTGAAATGCAGAAAAAAAATATTTTTCTCAGTATAGTAAATAGAATTCTCTCCTAGATGTGTGATTTAATATTGCCTTATAAGCAAGTATTTAAATTAATTCTGCTAATCCTCCTTGTATGGTTGATATGTCCATGTTCTAGGAATGATTTTCAGACAGAAATTGACAGTTTAATTTCTTCTGCTCAAAAATAATATTCTCATAGTATATGTAATTAAAATTTCCTCAGAAAATCAATGAAATGTTCACATTTTTGTTTTCTTTAGAACCTAATAATTTTATTGCAAATTTTTGGCAGCTTATTTACCTCTGAATTATCACATGGCCATATATGCAAGTAAAACAAATTTTGTAAGCAAATCTGTACATTCTTTCTATTACATATTAATGTCGGAATATATAATAAGGTGTTTAAAATATAAAAATCATTATATATATATTTTCACGTGAGCTTTTAAATAGGGTACTAAATTTGAATTGTGTTTGATGTATATTCTCAGATTTTTCTTTTCTTCCAGATAAAATGAAAAATTGCTTCCCATTTCGAAAACTTGCGGTGGTGATGTAAGAATAGAAAAGGAATAAAATGCCTGAATTATCACGCTAGATCATCCTTTTAAAAGCTGTGTGATTTTGTTAAACTTCTTATTTTACAGAACTTCTACTTCTTCGTGTGTGAAGGACAATGATAATTCTAAGTTCTAAGGGCATTCGTGTTGAAGACGTAGGGTCCATCCTCGCATCACACAGCTGAGTGCCTTGTACCTATGAAGGGATTGATAATGCAGCATTATTTCTAACATTAACTTCAATATTATTTTCTTATATCTCTTCTTTGTATTGTAGTAGTTATATTGATCCTATTACCTATTCTTTTTTATAATTTTTTAAAGGGAGAGAGAGGGAGAATGTGGCAGAGAGAGAGGGGTGTGGATAGTCAATTTTATTTATTTTTTGATCTGGCTTTTCTTTCTCTAACAATTAGTTGTATATGTGGCATTGGGGTTTGAACCTGGGTCCTTGAGCATGCAAGGCAAACACTCCAAACTCTGAGCAATCCTGTTCTTGACAGCTCTTACAACTCCATAATTTTATAAACCATTTAATCAATTCATATAATCACCAAGACGATTTGTCTACTGGATGGAAAAAAAATAAAATGAATCCAACTTGATATTTTGTTTTCGGAAGGACCCAAACACGTAAGATGTTATTCAGAATTCTAGGGTCACTGATTTAGTATTTTGATTGTGAGGAATTCAGGGAGTGGATGGTCTGAGACAAAGGTGAGGCAATGCTGTTTGAGACTTATATTAATGATGATTTCCCAAAATCAGTGTAAGTAGGCTTTTTAAGTAGCTTTTCAGTATTTTACTGCCAACTCACATACCACATTCTTTTCAAGAGTCTAGGAGATAACAAAGATTTCTTGCAGAGAGCTAGAGAAGAAGAAATGGAAAAGAGAAATGAAGAAAGATTCCTTTGAATGAGTTAATCTTTGACCTAAATCTATCCTCTTCACTATCACTGCAGTCTTTTCATGGAGGATTAGTAATAAGTATGGAAGGAAAATGGGGACCAGGCCATAAAAAGCATGATAAATCTTGATTTTTTTTTGCTACATAACACAATATTTATGATGAAGAACAAGGAGATTACGGGTAATAAGCAACAGAGCTATATAATCAAAATTGTACTTCAGGAATTTCACATTTTGTGGAGTAATAAAAGTGGTTTGAGGAGGATTATACTGGAAGTGGTAAGATGTTACCCACCAATCTGTAGGTTAATACCAGCAGTCTGCCTTTAGTAGCCCATATATGAAAAAAAAATATGTTCCTGATTAACAGTTCAAGCTAAAGACATTTAAGTGGATATCTATGTAAGACTTTAGGAAAAGCTCTGGCATTCCAGAAAGAAAGAAACTCAATTGGCAGCTCTTTGGATTTTGTCTTCATTTTTCTGTGGGAGTGTAGCAACTAAATTAAGACTGCAATATAGCCAGCATACATAGGATGGCTGCTCAGAAAGATTCTGGGAGTCTGGTCTTCCATTCCAGTGTGATCATTGCATTCATGATAGCTGTCCACTTCCTGATTTGGTTATATGAAGCCAACTAAACCCCCATTTGTCTAAGTCATTGTAAGCAAGCTTTTGTTACTAGCAATTGAAATGTTTTCTGAAAGAATTATCTAAATGTTTGATGGGACTGTTTCCTGATATGAAGAAGACAGAAAGAGGAGCAACCTAACTTTATCCCTGAGTTCTAAACCAGAGTAGTCTAAATACACTCTCTGTTAAATGGTAATGTAATAATAAGAATTATGAGGAATTTTTCAGTGCTGATCTGGTTCCCACTACCTGAATGGAGTTGAGTACTAAAGCTTAGAGAGATTTGTAAGTCAGTAGTTAAATGTAATCATTATTACAATAAATTTTACTAAATTATACTAAAAACAAAAGTAGCAAATGCTCCAAATACATTATTTTTTATTATTTTACTGTATTTTGCTGATAATCTTTTAAGGTTACTTACTGCTATTGTACCTACATGGTAGATGTATATAAAGGGGACCTATTCTACATCAGTTCCACTTGTACATCCATTGACATTATACTTCTAGGTGGAAATTGGCCATAGAGGGAGGAATTAAAACATGGAAATCAGAAAATAATATAAATTAGGATTTGGTTTATTATTATTATTATTTATTTTTTGGAACTGGAGATTGAACCCATGGTTACTGTGCCACTGAGCCATATCACCAGCCCTTCTTTCATATTTTGTTTTGAAACAAATTCCTGCTAAATCCTTAGGGATTCTCTAGGTTGCTGAGTTTGAACTTGAATTTGCAGTCCTCCTGCCTCAGATTCCTGAGTTGTTGGGATTATAGGTATGTGAAACCACACCCAGCAAGGATTTATTATTTTTTTATTGTCTTAAGAAGCAAAATATCAATTGTACAAATTAAACTTAAAATTGTGTTGCCTATATTCATTTCCTTGTGAATATCATGAAAAATTAAAAAAATATTCTTCCTGATTTGTGACTATTCCCCAATTCAGCAAAGAAGCTCCCCGCTTCATGGATGAATGAAGTTCTGACATATAATGTACTTGTTTTAGTTGTTTCACTTTTGCTTACTTGTTAACTTAAGCACGAATATCAACCATCATTCAAGTCAGAATTATATTGAAAGTACTATAAGAACCAGCATGCTGCTGTTTGATTTCCACACATAAACATTACAGATTGAAATTTGGCAATTATTACAATCTGCATACATTTTCCAATTTTTTTCTGATAGGCTATATTGTTAAGTATAAAGTAACTTCAGAAAAAGTACCCAGTATTCTACAAACAATAAAATGTTCTTCCATTTACATTTGTCAGAGTTTAATGGAAGGAATGACACCCACCTGGAAGTGAAGAGTTATGTTTTCTACAATAGATTCTTTATCTGCATATTACTAGTCTCCGTGAATTGTCTAGCCCATTCAATATTATTAAGGCTTGTGTCATCTGTTAATAAATTAATCATTTTACTGGGCATTAGTCTAACTTTACATTGAAACATGCTGTAAATTTACTTTAGTCTCATGAGTGACCCTGAGTCTTATTTATAATTTCAAACTTTAAATATTGCATTCTACTTATACAGTAAAAAAGTAAGATTTTGATAGAATCACTGATTTACTTTTTATTTTTACTCTTAAATATGACAATATTTTCAATATAGGAAAAGATAAAAAAGAGATTAAAGAACAAGAGAGTAGTAGAAAAATAGTGAAGAAGAAATCATATTAAATATATTCCAAACAATATGGAGGATCTTCAAAAGACTAGACATAAAATCATAGTATTACCCAGATATGCTCTTTGGTATTTATTCTAAATAATTAAAGTCATCATACTAGAGTGACACATGAATACCCAGCACAATTTATAATAGTAAGACAACGTAATCAGTCTAGGTGTTTATTAATAGAAGAACAGATCAAGAAAAAGTGGTATATGTACACAATGGAGTTTTATTCAGCAATAAAGAAAAATGAAATCATGTCCTTTGCAGAAATATGAATGGAACTTGAGACCACTATGTTAAATGAAATAAGTCAAACTCAGAAGGTCAAGGGTCTTATGTTTTCTCTCAAGTGTGGAATCTATAGAAGAAAAAGAAAAAGAAATGTGTCTATTTAGCTCCTTGGCCCATTTATTAATTGGGTTGTTTGTGTTTTTGTAGTTGAGATTTTTTGAGGATTTTGTAGATTCTGGATATGAAACACCTGTCAGAGGAATCATAGCCCATGATTCTCTCCATTTCCGTAGGAAACCTCTTGACTCTTTTGATTGTTTCCTTGGCAGTACAAAAGCTTTTTAGCTTTATGGCATCCCGTTCACTGATTTTTGACTTTACTTCCTTCACTTTAGGAGACATGTTGAGAAAGTCTTTGCCTACTCCCAAATGCTGAAGTGTTGGACCTATTTTGTCTCCTATCAGTTGCAAGGTAGCTGGTGTAATTCCTAGCTCCTTGATCCATTTTGATTTGATTCTGGTGCAAGGAGAAAGATATGGGTCTAATTTCAGCTTTCTGCAAGTGGCTGAACAGTTTGTCCAGCACCATTTTTTTATCCGCTGCTTAACCTCTTCCCATCCAGGTCTCCCAGCTCTCCAGGGTGAGACTGACAGGAAGCAAAACTAGGGACATATCAAACTCCCGATTTCCCAGTCTTCACGGCATCATCTAGGGACATTATTAATTGATTTGTTTTATTCCATCATATGGAGAGTATTTCATGCACTCAATTTTATCTTTTAAGAGGTTATTTTTTCTAACATTGCTGTTTTTGCTCAATGATTATGATAAAAGCATCTTCATGCAGAACCTGTCACATTCTAACTGGAGAGAAAAATAGGAAACTAACTATATTTTTATATTAATTCCTTTTACCCATCTTTAGTGTCTAGAAAGTAGCTGCCCAAAGCTCTTGAAAAGTGAAAATGAGATGAATTAAATGAAAAATTGCTGAAGAAGTAATCTTATTCTAAACCAAGAGAGCTAATTAAAATTGTTTATCTCACCTCAGGATTTTTAACATTCAATGGATTTTGTGTTAAAATATACTTCATATTCATAGAGATGAATAGATAGCAGATTTTTGCTTTGTGTTCAGAAAAACAGTAGAAAGGATATTGAATTCTGAGGCAAATTTTCTAAAATACAAATAAGATTAACTTCATCCTTGAAGTTTCAATAACACAAAATATATAGTATCAATTTGTAGTTTGTGTGTACTGTCTGTTATATATAAGTGAATTAGTTAGGATATATGATATTGTGTTACAATTTCTGTATTTCGGGAAGCATAATTCTTTTCTACTTGTAGACACCATTATTTTCCTAATCAATAATCCCTTTATTCATAATTGTGGTCATATTTGAACATTGATTTTTTAATTTCAGTTTTTTTAATTTTCATTCAAATATTATTATATGTGAAGATGCTAAAATATTATGAAAAATTTATGTTAAAATTTATTCTTTCCAAAAACAGTCAAATAACTTTATAAATGATATCTTTATTTTATTTTATTTTTTTAAAGAGACAGAGAAAGGGAGAAACAACTTTATTTAGTTTTTCACATGGCCTTAGTTGTTCCAACACTCAGTTGTGTACATGGTGCTGGGGTTTGAACCCAGGTCCTCGTGCTTGCCAGGCAAGCACCGAAACCGCTGAGCCACCGCTCCAGCCCATAAATGATATCTTTAAATCTTCACTTTGTGTTGGAATTATTTTCAAGATATTAAAAATACTGGCAGGTTTATTAGAGATGATCTGATGGTACTTCTCAGTTTACTGCACACAACAATCACCTGAATATCTTCATAAATGCAGATTCCAACTCAGTAGGCCCATCATCAGGATTGAGATTGAGATTCTAACCAACTGCTGAAGAATTAATGTGTAATCCAACACACTGACCCTTTGAGTGATATATGTATCCACAAATAAATTTTAATTTTGTTACATACTGGATACATTTGTTCCATCATAAATTTACTGACTGTGATACTCCCAGGACTGATTTTGCTTATGTAGCAAGGATATTCCTACTTCTCTCACTGCCCTGTCCTTTTCTACTTATCCAGATGACCGCAGAATCTGAGAACTGTTGCAAAATTCAGTGTATGGAAAGTTAGTAAAACCATAAATGATTTAGCACTAAAGATGTAGTTGGAAACTCTCTTAAGCTTGCTATTACTTTTCAAATTCAATCGTTATTCAAAATAGATACTCGCCAGAACTTCTTTTCTACACTCTGAGCAGTAACTGTTGCTGGCTGGTATAATAAAAGTCAGGTGGCCACGCAAGTCAGTCTCCAGCATCAAAGGCAGCAATGCTACTGACTACACTAGAACACAGGGGTGGGTAATCCAGGGTCACACCAGCAATCTGGGTTGTGGGTCACTATAAGCATAAAGAAAGGGCATGAGTGCTTGCTTCGGCAGCAGATATACTAAAATTGGAACGATACAGAGAAGAAAGGGCATGAGGTTTCCTACGGAAATGGAGAGAATCATAGTCTATGATTCCTCTGACAGGGGCCTCATATCCAGAATCTACAAAATCCTCAAAAATCTCAACTACACAAACACAAACAACCCAATCAATAAATGGGCCAAAGAGCTAAATAGAAACTTCTCAACAGAGGACATTGATCAAGCCAATGAATACATGAGAAAGTGCTCTAAATCTCTAGTAATCAGAGAAATGCAAATGAAAACTACATTAAGATATCACCTCACACCAGTCAGAATGGCAAAAATGAAGAAAATAAACAATAATAGATGCTGGATGGGCTGTGGAGAGACAGGCACACAACACACTGTTGGTGGAGCTGCAGACTGGTACAGCCCCTCTGGAAAGCAGTGTGGAGAATCCTCAAAAAACTAGGGATGAGCCCACCACATGATCCTGCTATTCCTTTCCTGGGTATTTTTCCAGGGGAGTTCAAATCAGCACATTTCAGCAATGCAGCAATATCTACGTTCATAGCAGCTCAATTTACTATTGCTACACTATGGAAACAACCCAGATGTCCCTCCCTGGATGAATGGATCCAAAAGCTGTGGTACATATATACCATGGAATTTTACACAGCAATTAGAAACAGTGATATTGCAGCCTTTGAAGGTAAATGGATGGCTATGGAAGAAATTATGCTGAGTGAAGTCAGCCTAACCCAGAGAACCCATTGAGAAAGGTGGTCTATTATCATAAATCCAAATAAGGTGTAATGTTATACAACCTAATACTTTTTTAGAGATATTTTGGAAAGGGGAAGGGAGGGATAAGGGTGGGTAATTGGGAGGGGCACTCTTGGGGGTAAATCTAATCTTCAGAGTCTATAAACATTTTATATTATTTTGTTAAAAACATATGGTTGTTCAAAAAATAAATTTCTTAATTAAAAAAAGAGCATGAAATTTAATTTCAGACATGTGTGAATTACTACTGCTTGATTCAATGAATCCATGCAAGTCACTTAACTTCCCATGCTTACTTTCCTTATCCAAAATATAAAAACCACGGGCTAAATGATCTTATATTCTGTGATTGTTGCCTTGACATTATACCAAGAACAAAGAAGAGGCTCAGAAAAATGGTGGTGATTTTATTGTTGCTTGTAATCTCAGGATCTATACAAGCAACTGACACAAGGAATGTGATCAAACAAGACTGGATGTGAATAAATGAGTAAATGAACAAATTAATCAAATAATGAGTGTGATTACAATGAATGACTACAGAATATCAAATGGCCAAGATTTATTTTCTATGTGTTCATGTGTGGCTCAGGTAACTCTCTAGGGCAATGATCCTCAAAGTAGCTAAGTAGGTGAAGGTGCTCAGAGCCTGTCACGTCAACAGAGGCTTTTCTGATCTGTATTTGTTGAGATACTGATTCCTGCAGCCAGTTTTCTTCCTGTGAAATCCATTTCACTGTTTTATCATACACAGTAACAACTCTGGATAGGAGCTTCCCCTGCATGGGGTTTGTTTTGTTTTGTTGTGAGCTTGTTGACTTGTTTATCGACTTGGCTGGATCATCATAGTGGAGTCTACACCCGTGTGTTTTGCCATCTCTGATCTTGTTCAGAGGGTACAGCCTTGGGAGTGTGCAGTCAGCTGGTTGTAACAGGCTCTCTCTTTGTCTTTTTCCTGGATCTCTCTCTGAAGATATCTGCCTCTGTTTACATTATACCCAGCTGTCAGCCTCCACTCATTAACAGGAAAACGTCCTATAGTTTTTACAATGCTCCATGGCATAAATTGTTCTGCACTATGATTCTACTAAATTTGAGTTACTTTGTAAAGACATTTTTTAAGGCCAATTATTTAGGGATTTTTTTCCTCATTTGATTTTACTTTATTTTCCCTTTCTGACTCCAGGTGAATACTTCTTAGTTATTCTTTTTCTGCTTTCTTGGTCAGTTTGTTTTAGTTTATTGCTGCTATAAAACAACCAGTTGTCTCTTAATTGCTTAACACCCAAATCTCTCATTTCTGAAAGTGCCACCATACTTAAATTTACCACACTCCATTGCAAATCCAGTTCCCTTGGATAAAACTTTGATTTCTATACATATAGTCTGTGTCTTTCCCCTAAGAAACTCAGGCTCTAATCTGGAATTAGGAGATTCAATCATTGGTACTCTTCTCTCAGACTGAACTTTTGTTTAAGAATAGGGTTCATGATGGGGAAGTGATCTCCAGTTTCTTAACTCAGCTTCCATGGTGTGAACTTTCCACCCCTTTAGTGGGCTTAGGCAAGTTCCCATTCTCAGTCAATGTGGGGGAACTCTCCAATCTACCAATAGGGTCAGTTTAGAGAAAAGGAGCCCTAAATTCTTACTCTTACTTGCTTAGAATTTAACTTCTGTGACAAGGAGAAGGGAAGGATAAGTGCTGGTGGCACTCAGTCTCTCTGCGGGAAGTGCCAGAGCTCTGGAAGGAGAAAGGTTCTGTTTTCTTGGTAACTCCTGCACAGAGGAGCAAGCTGGAATGGGGAATGGCTTGCCTCAAACACCCTTAATTTGTTTTGTTTTCCTGGGTTAACTATTGTGTTTCAATAAGCATTTCCTTATTTGGTGTATGCGCTTACAATTTCCAGTGACTTTAAAGACTGGTTGCTTTTGTTTTTTAATTTTTGCCAATTATTTCTGTTTTGTGGGACAATGTTTTCGGGGGTTAAGTGTTCCTGGAGGACCTCATACTGACGTTCCTTACAGAAAGTGCTTCTCTTAGGGTTATTAATTTCTTACCAGTCATTTCAATGACTTAAAGAACTTCATGACAATATCAGGCTTCTGATGTGCAGAAATTTTGTCTTAATTTGCTGAATGACATTAAAGGAAATCAAAATTAATGGTCATAAGCCACATTTAGTTGTATTACATCATCCTGTTAGACAGTAGTAGCCCACACTGGCATTTTCCTTTTTCTCCCAGTTTCTGGCAATGTAGGCTACTATTCCTCAATCCCCTTTTCAGGTTGGATACATATGTGAAAGACAGGAGGCAGCATGAATCGTTTTGGAGACAAAATGCTTATGTGCTTATGCTCAATTCCTATTCCCCTTTTGTTTCTTTCCTTGCTATGATAAACCTTGAACTCTGTCTTGAGGAAGTTGAGGTGGCACTAGGAAAAACTCAGCATGAAATTTCTGAATCTCTAGAAGAGATCAGTGGCCTTGAAGAGACAGAGCCTAAAATAGGGAAATGAGATTTTATTGTGTTGGCATCACACTTCTGCAGTAAAACCTAGTTTACCCTGACTACTGTTATTATCAGCATCTCTGAATGTAATATATAGATTAAATGCTGAATAATGATTTTAATAAAGTTGTCAACAGTATAAGCAGAAGCTTGTCATTTTTATATGAAAATTTATAGGGAAAACAAAAATATTTTAAATTGATGAAAAATGTGCTGGTTTTTTGGTGAATATGACTACATTAAAATTAAGAATATTCATCCTCAAAAGACACTTACAGGAATTATAAATCCAAGTCTTAAACGGGAAGTAAATGGTTATAACATTTATCACTTTATCACTTACAAAGGATTGACATGCAAACAGGAAGTAAAATGTTATATCCCTAAGAAATGGCAAAAAAACCCAACACACATAAAAAATATAATTAGACAAAAAGAGAACACAAAATAAATAACTGCCATCTCACTTAGAAAATAAGGAAACTTAAAAATCACCCATAATCAGATGCAATGGACCTAATTAATCTAAATTCCAGATTTACAGGTTTGGAAAAAAATGTATTGGATACCTTTTCTTTCTCTTAAGTTACACTGTTTAACCAGTAGTAAAAGTTCATTGTTCACTCTGAATAAACAGAATTATCTTTGAAAATTGAACATGCTTATACATAGTGATCTTATAATTGCATTCCTAAGAAATTTAGACATAGATATGCTTAAAATATTCATATCACCATTAATAGCAATACTGTGTAGGTATAACCCATAGGTTGACAGTAGGAGAAATGAATAAAATGTGCTATATTCACAAAATGGAATTTTATAGGGCAATAACAAAATAATGTGTTACACATGTAATATCTGGGATAAACATATAGGGCACAATACTGGTAAATGTTGTGCAAGAAACTCGACAAAATAGTTAATATTATTCTGTTTCTAAGTTTAACATAGTCAACATTAAACCACATATTGTTTAAGGGTAAGAAAGACAGCAAATGTGTTTGTGTGAAAAGAAAATTACAGCACAATGTTCAAAATGAGAACCTCCTGAATTTAGGAAGTGCTTAAAAGAAAAAGACAAAGATCTACATAGCTGTGGCACTCAGATATTGGAAGCTATTTCATTTTTATA
>PVKS010047148.1:0-12956 GCA_004027875.1 Aplodontia rufa | reverse complement strand
CACCTTCAGCCCTTTCTATTTTATTTTGAGAGAGGGTCTTGCTAAATTGCGCAGGATGGCTTTGAACTTTCAATCTTTATACCTCAGCTTCTGGAGTAGCTGGGATTACAGGCCTGTATAACCAACCATGTCTGGCTCCTTGATGGCTTTTTGAAGTACCATAGTCTCTTTTGCGCTAATCACAGTGGGCAGTAGACAGGCCATGTATTTAACTTACCTCCCTCCTGCTGAGTTCTAAGGAAGGAAGGAAGTCATTTTCCATTCTGTCCATGATGCGTACAATATCTTCAAAGACTTTCCGATACCTCCGTTCATCCACTACCTTCACCTAAAAGAAAAAAAAGCCCTCTTTTCAGTCTTACATGGTCCTAGTTCATCTCCCTTTGAGATTATCTAACAATTTAAAACCAGTCATTACAGCAATCATTTAAAATAGACTGTGGTGTGAACAATATCCTTAAAAAAATTCCAACATCTTGCTTCAGCTACAACTTTCACCTGAAAGAAAACAGATCTTTAGTCTTATGTACTCTCAACTTCTATATATCCAAGAGTCTCTAACAAATTATTTTTTTAAAATTTTGAGACAGTTATAATCTGTGATCCTCCTGTCTCAGCCTCCTAGTAGCTGGGATTACAGAACTGTGCCAGGCACCCAGCTTTTGTTTTTTTTTTTTTTAAGAGAGAGAGGGTGAGGGCAAGAGAGAGAAAATCAATTTTATTTATTTTTTTATCTGACCTTTGTTTCTCTGACACTTAGTTGTGTACATGGTGCTGAGGTTTGAACCTGGGTCCTTGTGCATGCCAAGCATTTGTTCTAACTGCTGAGCCACTGCTTCAGCCTTCTAACAACTTTTTTAAAATTAGAGAGGGTGAGGGCAAGACAGAGAAAATCAATTTTATTTATTTTTTTCATCTGACCTTTGTTTCTCTGACACTCAGTTGTGTACATGGTGCTAAGGTTTGAACCTGGGTCCTTGCACATGCCAGACAAGCGTTCCAATTGCTGAGCCACTGCTCTAGCCTTCTAACAACTTTTTAAAAATTTATTTTTATTTATTTTTTATTCATTCAACATAGTCTTACATATTGGAGGGAATCGTTGTTATATATTCATGTGCACAGGGATATTGACAATGTAAGTTAAGGCCGATCCTAGTCCAGGATCTCCCCGCTTCGACTACTCCCTGCTCCCATGTCTCCTCTGCTTTACCCCCGTGTTATAGATACAAAGAAGCATATACACATGTGGTTACTAAAGCAAACATAAATCAATCTAGTAAGTATTATAGAAGCATATACTTTAAAGTAAAGGTAAGTTAATTATCTAACTTTCTAGAAAAGTTAAATCTCTAAGTTAAGAAGCTTGATAATAAATATTGGGAAGAAAAATTTCTTGCTTTGTTGTTAATTTATTTGGTACCGGAGGAAACCTGATGATTGTGGTAAAAATGATTTTCTGCACTGTACTTAATGACAGTGCCAAAATATACCTATTACTGTTTTTTTCCATTACTGTTTTTAACAATCATCATGAAGTAGTGAAACGGCAGAAAATATAATTTAAGCATTTAACTTCATTAGCTGTTATGCACAATGCCAAGAATCATAATAGCACTGCTGAGATTATATAATGGCAAAGGTATGTTAGTAAATGGAAACTGTAGCCATTTTAGAAAATGGACAACACAAAATGTCCTAGAATAAAACCATGACAACAAACAAATCATCTGGACTAATCAAAATATTTTCCACCTGACATAGCATTTTCAACTTCTTGGAATAACTGTATATTTTTAAAACAATTACAACTTCATACAACCTGTGCCAAAAGTTAATATAAATAACAGCATTTTAACTTACACATCAGTTTCTTTTTTAGAACACTTCACAATAATCCATGTTTAAAGAAAAGATGTAAATACACAGCAAAGGTTCTAAAACAGATGTGGAAAACAGAACATCAAAGCTGAGCCAAAGATCCTGGACAGGAGAAGTTTTATCTATTTTTTTTTACATATTTGAACCACAAATCTTAGGCAACTGAGGATCAATCACTTTAGCATCATCAGGTTCCATGTTATACATAGTGTTAGGTTGGAATGAATTTTATACTTTCACAAAATTTTACAAACTTTTTATTTCAAAAATTATTTTACATATGTCTTTCTACTTCCATAATCTGCAAGGTTATCAAATCAAGGGATATTCTGATAGTTTAGAATATCCAAGATACAAAAGATCAACTAACTTGCTCAGTGCCATAGTTAATACCACAGGTGACATCTGGACCTCTAGCTGGACCCTTTCTAAAATACTAAGTATATGACAGAATCAACTTGGTTGATTCTTAAATATTGCAGATCCTTGGGCCTACTAATCACAATCTCCAAGAAAGAGGCCCATGCATCCATACCTTTTTTAAGCTCTCTAGACAACTCTGTCCATGGAAGTCTGAGAACCAATCAACAGATCATAGTATCAAGTGCAGGGGTAGAACCCTATCTCAGTCATCCCGCAGCAAGTTTTCTGAAATTAAATGGCCACAACACATTTGGTTCCTCTGCTAACAGTCATTGGTGCCAATGGTGGTGAAAATATAACATGATTTTTAAGGCCTCTAATCATAGCATGCCTAAGAGTCTAAAATATAGAGTAGTTACTCGATAAAAGCAAACCTTTTGTCAGTGGGTTAACATGACTTAATGGCACATTAAGTATAATGAGGTGGAGAAAGTCAAAGAATTTCACCACCTGATACATCCATTTTAGAAAAGGAAGTTACCAACAAAATTAGGAATCAGAAAAAAGTACAGTGAGCTACATCTCTGTGTAAAAATATGGGTAGCTCTCTAAGACATGCTATTAAATGTTAAAAAAAGTCATAGACCAACATGTATGGTATGAGACTACTTATAATACATACAAAGCTATACACAAAACAGTATTTTGCCTATACGTAAACAAAAAAATCACATGCAAAGGTTTAGAACTGCACTGTCCAATACAGTAGCAACTAGGCATATAAAAATTTAAATTTCTACAAATTGAACCCAATTAAAAATTCAGTTCTCAGACACACTGGCCACACATTAAGTACTCAATAGCTATCTATACATAGAAGCCACTGGACTGAACAGCACAGATATAGGATTTCCATCATCACAGAAAGCTCTAGTGGACAACACTGGTCTACGAAGATATGAACTTATAAGGGATGTTGGTCTGGCTGGTGAGTGGGGGTTTAGGTAAAGTTTGAGGTGGGAGATGAAAACTGGGATTGAAGAACTTTAGCCTTATTTGTAAATTCTGCCTAGATTTTTATTTTAAAGGAAAAGCCACTTTAAACTGCTGTGTAATTTTAAAAATCATTAAAAAGTATAAAGGTAGGACTGGAACGGCGGCTTGGTGGTTGCGGCGCTTGCCTGGTATGCGCAAGTACACAAGTTCAAACCCCAGCACCACGTATACAATGAAGTCTCGGAGCAAAGAAGGCCACATGAAAAACTAAATAAAATTGATTCTCTCTCTCTCTCTCTCTCACTGTTCCTCTCTCTTAAAAAAAGATACACAAAAGTATTCAAAAAAGTCTGGAAATTTTCAGAATATCTCACTGGGAGCTCTGGATTAATGTGCAATATTTTAAGGTTCTGCTGGACATGGTGGTGCACACCTATGATCCCAGCGACTTGGGAGGCTGAGGCAAGAGGATGGAAAATTTGAGGCCAGTTTTGGCAGCTCAGTGAGACCCTGTCTCAACATAAAAAGAAAATAAAAATAAAAGGCTGGAGATCGAGTTCAGTGATAGAGAACCCCTGGGGTTCAATCTCCAGTACCAGGAAAAAATATTTCAAGTTTCTGAAAAGAAATACAAACAAAAAGCCAAGAATAGCTGATTAAACCAAGATGGTTAGTGTTTGAGGAAAGGCATCCTCTTAAAAGGGATTAAGATTATTCAAATGAATAAAAGAGGAAAGCCCCCAAGTACAAACAGGAATTCAATGGTCTAAAAGTAGTCTCTGAAGGCACATTAAGTCAATAAGTACTTTAGAACAGGGGCATTGTGAGGTAGTGAAAAGAGCATAGGTTTGTGAGTTAAACAGACTTAAGACTGGAATCTCAGGTCTCATTCTAGATGAATACTCTCAAAGAAGTTACCTGAACTCATAGGTTTTCCATATGCTCACCTGTTTAATGAGAAATATTTAACTCAAAGCATTGTGGGGAGTCAATGTGCAAATTGCCTGGCAGAGTTCCTGGCACATAGCTACTAGCTTAGTGTTACTGCTCATAATTATTTTAAAATTTCAAAATGGGGCCTGGTGGTGTAGCTCAGAGGTATAGTACATGAATAGCGTATATAAAGCCCTAGCTTTTAAAAAAAAGTTTATTAAGGAGTTGAGTTATTATACAATTATAAATGCATATAAAGTAACAATATGATATGTTTATATTAAACCAGAATTACCCCCACATCACCAATACCCTAGTATCTTGAATCTTCTATATTTTATACCTACAAACAATATAAATGCTTAGGTTGTGAATTTTCTAGAATTAAATGATTGCATAAATATTATTTGGATTCTCAAGGGGATAAAGAGTATGCTACATTGTTGACTGTCTCCCTAGATCCCTCCATATTCTCCCTCCCTCTCCTCTCCCCCCACCTGTCACTCCACAGTTACATATCTATGATTGCCCTAGATTATGTATTACTACACCTTTGCTGTGTCTAATAAATGAGGTTGACTACCTTTCACACAGGCCTGGGTTTAGTTCTAGCCTCTGCAAATGAGTGAAGACATGTGACCCTTGACTCTCTGGGAAAACCCTAGCTTTGATCCCCAGCACATTAAAAACAAAAACAACAACAACAACAACAACATAGCAACCATGGAAATACAAATCAAAGCTACACTAAGATTTCATCTCACTCCAGTCAAAATTATCAAGGACATTAATAATAATAAATGTGAGGATGTGGAGGAAAAAGTACACTCATGTTGTTAGTGGGATTGCAAATTAGTGCAAGCACTCTGGAAAGCAGTATGGAGATTCCTCAAAAAACTAGGAATGGAACCACCATGTGACCCAGCTATTCCACTCTTTGGTATTTATCCAAAAGAACTCAAATCAGCATACTATAGTGATACAGCCACATAGGTGTTTATAGCAGTACAATTCACATTAGCCAAGTTATGGAGCTAGCCCAAGGGTCCATCAATAGATGAATGGTTTAAGAAAATGTGGTATGCATACACAATGGAGTTTTACTCAGCCATAAAGAAGAATGAAATTATGGCATTTTCTGGTAAATGGATGAAAGTGAAACAAGTTAGACTCAGAAAATCAGGGGTTGAATGTTTTCTTTCATATGTGGAATCTAGAGCAAAGTATGGAAAAAAGGGATGGGGTCAGATATCATAAAAATATAGGGAAAGTCAGAGAAGTGGAAGAAGGAGATATAGAAGGAGGAATGTGGAACAGGAAAGGGGAGGAAATGTGGAATGAATTTGACAAAATTACACTATGCACATGTATAAATATATCACAGCGAATTCCACCTTCATGTAATATCTATAAAGCACCAATTAAAAATAGATAAATGGCTGAAAGGAAGACTAGTAGAGCAGAGGAAAGGGAATTGGGGGAGGGAAGAGGAGAAGGAAAGTGGAGAGGCACCAGGGAAGACATAGAGTAAATTAAATTCCTTGCATTATGATTTTGTCAAAACAAAACAAACTATTATGTTTAACTGTAATGCACTAATAAAAGCAAAACAAAAACAAAGAAACCAAAAAAATTCCCATAAGACAATTATCAAATTGGCAAAAATTAAAATCATTACTGTCCTGATAAAATTTAAAATATTTTCGAAGACCAAGAAATACTTTTGTTTCTCTGGGAAAAGTCCTAAAGTCATACTTTTTCAAAAGAGGAACAGGATGTGCAATGCTGGTGACAGCTATCTCACAAATAAAAAATTTGATATAAACACAGATGAAATAATTCTACCCTATTATGCTCTTTACAGGTCTGAATTTATTAACTGACAGGAGGAAGTACTATTATTATTCACATTTTATAGAAGAGGAGACTAAGACACTGGTACATTACATTCTATGGCCACACAATTAGAAAGTGGTTGAGCTGGGATGCAAATTCAAGCTGTCAACTACAAAATTCATCCTTCCAAACCCTGTATTAGACACATTCTGACAGATACATATCCTCAAGTATAAAAAATTCACAAGTAACACTGTAAACATACTGGCTATAATAAATTAAATCAGCAAGATTACAAGATGTAATCTGCAAAATAATAATACACAGCTAAAAAGTGCAATGGGAAAAGAAAACTTCACTCACAATAGGGATTGAAAAAATTAAATAAATGGCCATTAACTCAGCCCAGGATGCACAGCGTTAAATAAAAACTTAAAACCTATATTCCTACACAGGAAGACTTTACTATAGTAGGGATGGCACCATGTATACCTCATAGGGTAATATGCAGATTTGGTCACATCTGATCCTTCTGTGCCCTTGCTCCTACTGTCAATACCCACCACACCAAATCTCTCTCCTGTGCTTCCCCCATCCTTACTATCTATCTGATGAAAAGCCATTCATCCTTCAAAACCTAGCTTCCAACTATTCTTTATGCTATTGACTTTAGGAGGCTCAGGTAATCATCCAATCATAAGGTAACATGAAAAATTCCTGTGTCACATAAAGGTCTGGCACACAAAGAAGTACAAAGATAGCATTTAGGAGGACTGTGGGTATTAACTTCTCAACCCTGCAAATGATTCTTTGGTTATGGAATACTTATGACTCACTGAATTACTAATCTGTTCTAAGTCTAAATAATGCTCTAGAAATACTTAACACAAAAATGAATGAACAAGTGTTTACCCCAATATGGAAGAGGGCGCTAACAGGCTTGTGGTCACTGGTTTTCAGTTCCATGTGACTCCGGTAATGAAGTTGATTAACATTTGTTCCTCTCCAAAGAATTCGGTCACACCAGGCTGGGACCCGACATTTTCCACTGTAAGTTAAAAAAAAAGAGGTATAATAAGAACATATCACAGAAGAACATACTACCTACCACACTGGCTTAAAACCTAGGTTAGGTCCTCTTGTTACATGCTCCCAAAGAACCATGTATTCCTTCCCAAAGGATCCCTATCATCTTCCCAACTATATTGCAAGTTCTGTCAAGGGACTGTGTCTGCTTGTCTGCCACAGAACTCCTGACAAGAAGTACAGTATCTGGTGCAGAGTGGATACTCTGTGAATAGTTATCTAATGAATGAATAAACAGTTCTCCTAAGATTAGGACTATATCTTCAAAAATCTTAAAATATCCTCAGAAGATCAGAAATTATTCTGAACACTTCCTCTTTCTTTGCTCTGTGAACTGCAAGGACATGTCACAACAGACAAATAACTAATCAGGTTTAAAAATCCAATCTTCTATTCATAGACTAGGCTTAATCTCTGGAGAAGACTAATAAGAGATTTTTCTTTAAACTTGGATTTTTATAGACAAATCTAGCTTCACCTGAAAAACATGAACTAACATTAAAGCATGTAAGTCTGAGCTTGTTACAGTCCATATACTACAAAGGGTAGGGGAAAACCTATTTATCATTCTATTAAAATAAACAACACCTTGTATACCTGATCTAGAAGATGACTCAAATATTTCTTATCAGTATCTCTTCAGCTGGATCTCAAGTGAGGTGAGTGGGAGAAACAAGGTAAAGTATACATCATCTATCAGTGTCACTTTTCTTTTGCTGACCAGCTCCCCTGGAGCTAGGAATAATGACTCCTCCCATACCACCCTGCCCCAGTCCTCTCACAGCCTGAAGCAGCTGAGTATGCTCAGAGATGCTTTCTCTTTCAAGCATCTGTGTTCAGCCAGCTAAGAAATCATAAGAAGCAAAGAAATAGATAGTAGGTAGAAGACAGTTACCAAGAACTTGCTGACAGGGGTACATCACTGGGGGGATTAGGAAATCAAAGGGTCTCCTAGAAGATTCTTAGTTTTTTCCAGGACTGGCAACAACGGGGTTCAAGCATTAGTATTTTAAAAAGTTCTCCAAGAGATTCTAATATGTTCTCAGGATTGACAACTACTGTGCTAGAATAACCTTTCACGGCCCTTATGTTTTTACCTTTTGGTATCCTGAGTTAAACAGCTGAGAAGCACTTTGGGAACAAAGGGCCAGAAGAGGGCAATCAGTGAAAAGTGGGGGCAAGATCAGAAGTCAAAATTCCAAATAAGTCTGTTAAGGTGATAAAAATAGACACTGTAGGCAGCCTCTAAAACTTCACCAGTCCCGACATGTAAATAATGCTTTCCTAAGACAAGATCTCCTTTGAATATACAGAAATGAAAAACTCTCTGGTAATCACACTAAACTATTAGGTTTTTATCTCTGCCTATGGTATAGCCTAAAAAATTCCTAGTCTCTTACTAACATAGGAGGGACAGATTTAAGATCAAGCCTTGGGCTGGAGAGGTGGCTCAGTGGTACAACATTTGCCTGGCATGCATGAGGACCCAGGATGGAACCCCAGCACTACATGCATAACTAAGGGTCAGAACAATTAAAATCAGATGAAAATGAATAAAATTAGCACATTCTCTCTCTCATTAAAAAAAAGATCAAGACTTAAGCTACTCTGTGAAAAAGTTCTTATTACTTTACCTGGAATCCCACCGGTCTGTTTTAGAGTCATACTTATAAGTGGGGATAAACTTGATTTCCCCTTCATTGAAGTCAACAAAAGCTTTTTTCTGTGTGCGCTGGATATTTAGCTATAGATAGGAAGAAGATCACATGAGCATAATACTCTCTTAATGTAAGTGATAATCAGGTTAATTAGTCGCTGCTCCCATTTCTTTTCTTTTCCTTCTTATCTTTTGGTACTGGGGATTCAACCCAGGGGGGTTTCCACCATTCAGCTACATCCCCAAAAGTTTTTATCCCCTTTTATTAGTACATTTAAGTTGTACATAATAGTTGGGCTAATTGTGACAAAATCATATAAGCATGGAATTTAATTTACTCCATTATAGTTCCTGGTTCTCCCACTTTCCCTCTCTTCCTCTCTTGCCTCTCGCCCATTCTCCTTCCTCTACTCTATTGTCTACCTTCTCATTTATTTTCAATTGGTACTTTTATAGATACACATAAAAATGGAACTCACTGTGATACACACACACACACACATACACACACACACATACTGTAATTTTGTCAGAGTCACTCCACATTTCCACCTCTTTCCCATCCTTCCTCTCTCCTATTTTGAGACAGGGTCTTACTAAGTTGCAGAGGCTGGCCTCAAACTTATGATCCTCCTGCCCCAACCTTCCAAGCTGGGATTACAATGGGATTACAGGTATGTACCACCGTGCCTGGCTACTGCTTCCCTTTATAAGTATCCAATTCCATAGCTTTTACAACTGTGGGGAGTACAGAAATAAAATTTCTGCATTTTATAAATTAAATCTTGGCATTCCCACAGCATCTAAATTCACCTTCATATAGGATGCTCATTATTTGCACATCACATTTCTTACTTACTAATAGTGGCTAGGGGTAGAATAGAAACATGCAATCTGAATAATCATGAGTTCCTTGGAGCTAGGCAGGAACAGTTCAGCACAATCATAATTAAAAACAGACAAACAAATGAATGTTGAACAAATAATTCCAAAACTGAATTCACCAACAGTTATACACTGTTTTGAAAGTTATCATTGCTCAATTATTTTTAGAGTTACGTAAGACTCAGAATTTATTCCAACTGTATTCCTTTTGGAGGGAATAAAGAGGAAGAAATGCAAAGAAATTAGCCAAACTCAACACAGTCAAGAAAGGTTTCATACAGAAACCATTGTACTGTAAAACATCTGCATTTTGACCATGTCTAAGGGCCAAAAAAGCTCTCCATAAGGATTTAAAGGCATGTGAATCAAGTCAAAATGTTTCCTTTTCTCAATAAGAAGTACTCTCTTTTATGCCAGTATCATGCTGTTCTGTGTATCTATCCAAAGGAAATAAAATCAATATACCAAAGTGACACCTTGCATACCTATGTTTATTGCAGCACTATTCTCAGTAACAGATATGGAATCAACCTAGGTGTCCAATATGGATGAATGAATAAAGACAATGTGGTATAAATGCACAATGAGTATTATTCAGCCATAATGATGAATGAAAGAAATCCTGTCATTTGCAGCAAACTAAATGGAACTAGAGATCATTATGTTATAAGGGAAATAAGCTAGACAAAGACAAATACTGCATGATGTCTGTCATATGTGGAAGCTAAAAAAGGCAACCTGAATGTAGAATAGTTACGAAAGGCTGGGAAGGGTGGAAGGACAGATGAAAGGAGGCTAGATTTGATTAGTACATATTGCATGCATGTGTTGACATTGAACACTACTTATAATACAATAAATACATGTTAATTAAAAAAATTAAAAAGTTTGGTCAAATTATTTGTATGTATGTGTAAATATGCCACAATGAAACCCACCATTCTATATAATTCATTTTGATGAACCAATAAAAAACAATCTTGGGAAGGATTTTATTCTTCAAAGATGTTTATGTATCTAATCATCCTTCTCTTGGGGTGAATTAAAAATTTCCAAGGGGGATATTTCAAGACAAAGGAAAATGTGTTCATTTTTTTCTACTTTAAAATGACTCTAACTAGAATCATACCTAAATGTGTTTTCTGGAAAAAACTGGACTCCACCATTTAAAAAAAAAAGCACTAACTTGTACTGGCCAGTATCTATATACTAAAGTAAAACTTCAAGTCACATGCTGAGTCTGGGGGCAAATATACTTATTGTCTCACATAATATGGAAACTGGGTTGCTGAATGTCAGGTTTTATCTGAATGTTATCGAATTAATGCTTTAACATAAACAGTTATATACCAGCTCAGTCCCAACTTATCAGTTCTGATTAGACTATAGTTTATGTTATTCTTCCCAAACAAACCTCTTTTCAGTATGTCTCAATCTCCCTCATGGGACCTCCTTTTTTTTAAACCTCCAAGCTGTTGCTCAGCCTGCCAAGTAATCATAGAACAGTTTTCCCTGTTGCATCCGCCAAAATGCATCAACAGAGTTGAAGGCCCATTTCCTCCAGGAAGTGTTGTCCAATTAACCACACCCATTCTCCAGTTCATTTATACAAATCTCTGCTTGCTAATGACCTACTGAATAATGTTGCATTTATTTTTTATCACCAATGTTATTTCCCCTCCTCCCATCAAAGCATTTAATCAAAGCACTACAAATACTGTATGTACCCAACTCATCAAGAGTTACACTTTTTACAAGACAGTATGACTTTTCCACCTCTTCCTAGAGTAACATATGCCTCCCATGTGTCTATCTCATACTGCTAACAATCTCTGCATCCAAACTTTACTTACCTGATCGAATTTCAAGAGTCTCTGAAGGTCATTCTTATTAATAAGACTTTTCACTTCGCCAGCATCAGGCATGCAAAGTCTGTAGTTCAAATCTCCCAACCAAATCACAACACTGAGGACCAAGAAATATATGAACAGAAGTAGCAGAATTAGCATAAAAAATGAGAGAAGAATGAAGGAAAGAAAATAGGTAGATTATTTATAAGGATTCATTTATCATTATCTGACAAGTGGTTTAAAGCTGTCATTGAACTTTTGGGGGCAAGAACTATCAATACCTAAGAAAGATAATGGATTATTAAAAAGGCAGGAAAACCCAAACTTTGTATGTGAAGAACAAAACCGGGAAATACAGTGTACAGACAGGATTCAGCAGTCAAGGAGTTAAAGGACTGAGAAGCATACAGTTTATTTGCTGGACTAGCTTCAAAATTTTGCCTGGCTGCTTGCCAGGTATCTAGGGGAAGAAAATGTGAACATTTTCTGACTCTCAGAGCCCTGAGGTTCTGCAGACTGTCTGCTAAGGTCTAGTCTACATGGTCAGAAGGACAGCTCTCCTAGACAGGACCCACTAGGAAAACTTCGGTCAAGGGCTCTCCAGTATAGCGAACTTGTCAAGCCCTGCGCCCAAGATTTATGGGCCAAGTTCCAGCTGAGGTGGAAACTGGCATCCTGTTGGTTACTCACCTCCCAATCACAGTGTCAAGCCTTGAGATGTATTGAGAGGGAGACCCTAAAATTACCACATTTAAATGGATTCTCCTGTGAGCTATCTCAAGTTCCCAATGAGTAATGCTACCAATTTCAATTCAACATGAAAATTTTGGAATCCTGGGGAAATAAATTTATGTAATTGTGGGGCAACTTTATGACCATAAATTTCAAGACCTTAATTTTACCTTTTTGAAACAGAGTTCTGTATGATCCTAACTGTTGAGACTAATATCCCTAAATTATCCTTTGTTTTCCTACTAATTCTCATCTCAAACTACTTATTCCAAATCACATTCTTATAAGTTTAATGACCATTATAATTAATCATTTTCTACCATCACCCCATCCATCCTCAAAGAATTTCTGCTTCTTCCCATTCTTCACTGACCTCTCTTTGCCATCCTATTTTTAATAATCACAGCCACTGAAAATAATAATGCAGATTTGCATACACTGGGTTAGAAAGAAATCCATAACAGGACAATATGGTCATATAAAACAAGCATGTGTGTTTGTATACGTACAAAGTCTAGAATAGCACTGTGGAATGGAATTAATTATAATGCATGTCACAATATAATTTTAAATATTCTAGTAGCTGCATTTTAAAATTTTAAAGAAACAAAAACAGTAAATTTTGCTTAACCCAATATATTCAAATATTTATTTCAACATGTTATTAATATTTAAGTTTTTGAAATATTCTACATTTTCCCTACTAAATCTTCAAAATCCAGTGGATAATTCATGCT
>PVKS010047147.1:0-12962 GCA_004027875.1 Aplodontia rufa | reverse complement strand
ATTGTGAGAGTTACAATGAAGGAAATCCTATATAAGCTGTTAACAGTTCAGAGGACCCTGTTTTCCACCTCCCAAAGGTGCTCACTTTCCCAGCTTCTTCATCCGCTCATCAATGCTGGCAAAATTCCCCTCAACTGTGGCCAGGTTTTCACTCATAGTTGTCTGCACCTGTGTCAAGAGGATAGAATTCTCCTTGAGGGAACTGGCAATCATCTGCTGGGTAGTATCCAAATGTGTCAGGAGCTGACCAAACTGCATGGCTTGCTCATGAAGATGCTTGATGGTAACAAGTCTCTGCACCAGCTCAGGAAGGGTGGAGGCAATGGGGCTCCAGCGCTGTATGGTTTCATATAGTTGGTGCACCTTGCTTTGTGTATCTGCATCCTCCACAGAGGCTTTATGCTTGGCAATCTCATTCACCTTCCCCAGGACACTCTGTAGCCGAGCCTCTACTTGGTCCAAAACTGCAAGGTCCAAGGCGCTCACCTTTGCCTGCAACAGCTCTACAGTCTCCAAAAGACAGGCTCCTTGCAGACCTGCAGAAAGGGGATTCTGAGCATCCTGATCACAGCGTACAGTTGCCTCCAGCTCTGTCAGGCGCTTCTCAAGTTTTGCAACTTTGGCAGCTTGAGAGAATCTGTCCTGCTCAGGCCAAGAATGCAATTCATAAGTGACGAGGCTGTTGTCTGCGGGGTACCACGGGTAGTCTTTCCCCCTGAACTCCCTTTGCTGTTCTTTGTTGCTTCCAGCTGCAGCAGTAGGTGCTTAGCCAGAGCTCCATCGGGGTCTGTGAGGTTGATTGCAGTATCTGGTCCCAACAGCTCCTCCAGATGAGAAGCAACCAGCTGTTGCTTCAAGGATGCCAGCTGTTTAGCCAGCACCACAGGGGTTAGCTTCTCCTCAGTGGCTGATTCCTTCACTGTTGTCTTCATTTTCTCAACTTCAGCTGTCAGCTCTTGAACTTCATGCAGTAGTCGCTGGTACTTCTGCTGAGGTGTTTCCTTCACTCCAAGACCCTCTCCAAGCATCTCATATTCTCCAGATTCATATCCTGTCCTCTTGGTTTTTCCAATGCGATCTGAGAAATCAAGTCCTTTTGTCCCCACTCTCTTGTCCTTGAACTTGTCATAGGCAGCATTGGGATTGACAATGATATGCTCCACACTTGTGCTGGTCAGCTCCTCCGCATCAAACTCTGCTTGATTATCCTCAGGTAAGTCGCTGGTTTCATAAACATCTGGTTCGTTCCTGGCAATGCCGGGAAGGTCGGCGTATTTAGGGTCCGCCATGGCGGCGGCGAGGCGGGGCTGGGGGACCGGAGCCTCGTTGGAGCCGGACCGGTGATCCGGTAAGGGAGAGGCTGGGTCCGGGTCCCCCTATTCCATATTTCTTGCTAGCACGTTTAAACTTTCACATTAAGAACTTTCTTTTTATCATATTTTCGCCTGAGATAGTGATTAATTTAGTTTCTCCAAATAGTTGATAAAAGAAAACTCTGAAATGCCATAAATTTAGTTACAAGTCCACAGGATAAAGTAGGAGAGACCAAAGGAGATGCTCAACTCCTCTTTGGCTTTGGACCAAACCAACAGTAACAAAAAGCAAAAAAAAAAAAAAAAAAAAAAAAAAAAAAAAAAAAAAAAAAAAAAAAAAAAAAAAAAAAAAACTGCTCCACATTCCTAAAAGTAGGTTGAACTCTTGACTCAGAATCCCAAGACCATCATCAAGGTGCCATCCACTCTGCTAACTTCATTCAAGAAGTAGAAATTCTCTTCAAATATCATTTTCCTGTCCCAAAACTGCCCACTTCACATTGCCCCACCTCTCTTATCTATAGGCAAAGTAGGTTCCATATAAACAGCACCTCCCTTCCCCAAAGCTTATGAAAATTCTTAGTTTTAGGTCTGACAGATATTATTCAACGGCTCCCTACCCCAGTGCTAATGGTTACAGGAGCAAGGTACTTTCCTTTTCTGTAATGCCTCAATGAACCCTTTTATTCATTTATTTCTTGTTCTCAATGATTTTGGTTTAAAATAGCAAACAAATGGGCTGGAGTGGTGGCTCAGTAGTTGAAGTGTGTGCCTGGCAAACACAAGGACCCAGTTCTAACCCAGCACCATGAACACAACTAAGTGTTGGAGGAACAAAAGGCCAGATGAAAAACTAAGTAAAATTAATTCTCTCTCTCTCTCTTTCTTGCACTCTCCCCCTCTCTCTTTAAAAAAAAAATAGCAAGTTTTTCCTATTCGATATTTAAATAAAACAAACTCTCTTGTATTATTCCTAGGTTCTTTTTTGTTCCTCGATCTACTCCTCTGTCACTGTACCAGTCCTGCATTGATTTTACTACAATGGCTGTGTGACATATCTAAAGATCTAAGAGACAGGTCTGTCCCCTCTTCTCTTTCACAATTGACTTAGTCAGAGGTCAGGGAACTATGATCTTGTGCCAAACCTACACTAATCTCCGACTACTGTTTGTATATAAAATTTCATTGAAACATGACCACTATCATTTGCTTACATACTGTCTGTAACTTCTGAATACTACAAAGGAAGGGTTGAGTAGATCCATTTGACCACTAAAATCTAAATGTTTAGGATATGGCCTTTTTCAGAAGAAATTTACCAACCCCTGGTCTTATGGACTCATGGACATGTATTCAATCATTTTGTAAAAGTCCTATCTCCAAATCTTTTTTTTTTTTTTTTTTTTTTTTGCTGGGGGGATCTGAGTGCTGATGTGCTGGGGGATTGGGGGATGGAATCTGGGTCCTTTCACACACATGCTAGGCACGTGCTCTACCACTGAGCTACACCCATAACTCCCACTTTCAATTTCTACATTGCACTATTGAGCAATAAATTATCCTCTGAGGTGGACCTACATCACAAACGTGGGTTTGATGCCACAAATTAGTTATATTTCTGTGGTAAATTCACTTGGCCTCTCTAAACTTCATGTTTCCCATCAGCGGAATGGAAACTGTAATGCTTACCTTTCTGGGTAGTTTGAAGAGCAAATGAAATTAAGCAACTAAACTGTTAAATTCTCAAAATGAAAATAAAGTTAGTTGAATGCAGCACCAGCAGTCCCTAGCAACCCACAAATTAAAGATCCCAGCACCCAGATTCAGTGCCAAAAGAATCCCAAAGCCATCCTAACTAGAAGCAAGAAAGCACAGATGAGGTTACACCATGAACGCTGAGCCCCTGATCGCCTTAACTACCTGCACCACCTGATTGGGGATGTTCCAGATTTGATCTACGGACCCTGAGTAAGGCTCTTTATGCATCTGGGAAGCTCAAGTCCAAAGATGACACCTTCTGCCACTGCTTTTCCCTGTGGCTTATCCCACTAATCATCTCTCAGTCTCCCATTCACTCCTTCCAAGACCTGGGTTCTTCCTTGCCTTTGCCAGTCCTCCTCTACCAGTAGCAGGGTATAAATACTCACACTGTTGTAATGCATACTCTTAACTGCTCTTGTTTTTCTTCCCTTTCTTTGATTCACTAGAAAATGAAATGCAAATATATTTCCATATCTTTGAAGAAGTAAGCCCTCCCTTCCCTGGAGCAAAGAGGAACTTGTTTTTCAAGTTAAAGACTTGTTGAACCTTGAAACCACCCGGTAAAAGAACAAAAGGGATAAACACCCACTGGACTAGATGTGACTTTGGAGGTGGTGGCGAAAAGAGGCCTGGAGGGCTAGAGGCAGGGTCAACCCAGATCCTGTCACTATTAGTGAC
This sequence comes from Aplodontia rufa, assembly GCA_004027875.1. Lineage (NCBI taxonomy): Eukaryota > Metazoa > Chordata > Mammalia > Rodentia > Aplodontiidae > Aplodontia > Aplodontia rufa. The sequence goes on along the minus strand of PVKS010047147.1, from coordinate 9,210 downwards.
AGGAAGCAGTAAGACTCCAGACTGGATATACTTTGTTCATCTGGGGAAATAGAACTCTAGGTAGTGGGTTTCAGAGCGTTGTGAAATATTCCTGTGACCCAAATGAGTCAGGGAAACTCCTGGGAGCTGTCACACCTGATGGGATCGTGCAGGCACAACAATGGGCAGGTCAGCCGTAACTGGGGCGAAGAGATGACTAAGGAGTAGGTCAGGCCTCTGGGATCTCAGCATAGTGAGGGAATGTGACTGAGGTAGGCTGCAGAACTTCTGGAAAGATTTACATTCACACTCCTCCCAGCCCAAAACGATGACACCTTGGAGTCAATCAAGTCGATTCTCAGTTCATAAAGACACATGATGTTTCCTGCATTCCTCATTTTCCACGCTTAGAATCTAACTTGTTGCAGTACGGTAGATTCCTGACTTGGGGTTTAAATCCAGTCTCTAAGGGATTTCTCTGGAAGAAAGATCTCTCTGTTGGCCATTCCTTGATCAACCTTCCGGACATCACTGCCACACTCCAGTCGTGCCTCAGCCTCTAACCCTATACTGCTCACCCGCCAAGCTGCTGGTGTTGACTCCAGCAATTGACCAGCTAGTCAGGGCATGGCTTCAGTATCACTTCTCCTGCCCTGTCTTGATGTGGTTAATTTCAGAAAAGAGAAGCTTGTAGGATGCAAGGAGTATCTGCTCTTCCATTTCACTTCCCAAATGGTCTGGGGTAGCCATCTGTCCCCATGTGTCTCTCCAGCCCTGTCCTCACTATAGAATAGCAACTCACATGTGTGACAGCCTTCTGGACATCCTTTTGAGTGTCCTATATAAAACTCAAGTTCCAGAGCCTTAAAACAGAACTCATTAATTCTGCCCTTCAATGTCCCTATCTCAGTGATTGGAACCAATATCAAGTCCCTTAATCAAAAACCAAAAGTCGGGGCTGGAGTGGTGGTTTGCCTGGTGAGAAAATATGGGTTCAAACCCCAGTACCACATACAAAACCAAGTGTCAGAGCAAAGAAAGACACATGAAAAACTAAATAAAATTAATTTTCTCTTTCTCTCTCTCACTGTCCCTCTCTTTAAAAAAAAAAACAAACAAACAAACCAAAAGTCATCAGTTCTTTTAAATATTGTTAACTCTCCACTCTCTCCAAACTCATGAATTCCTGCTTGAATTGTTACAACAGCCTCCTTAGATGTCCAGTTCCAATATGATATGATCTCCACAAACTCAGGGACACGCAAAGTGACCCCCTTTAAACATTCTTTAATGATGCCTCCTACTCTCTTCACATGCCATGCAGAACGTTGGCAAACTAGGGCCCCTGGCCAAATCCAGCCTCCAATTGAATCATGTATGTTCTCTGAGCTAAGAATAGATTTTATATATATATATATATTTTTTTTTTAAGAGAGAGGGACTGTGAGACAGAGAAATAGAGAAACAACTTTATTTAGTTTTTCACATGGCCTTAGTTGCTCCAACACTTAGTTGTGTACGTGGTGCTGGGGTTTGAACCCGGGTCCTCGTGCTTGCCAGGCAAGCACTGAAACCGCTGAGCCACCACTCCAGCCCCAGATTTTATATTTTTAAAGGGTGTGAATGAAACAAAGAAAAATATCCAATGGTGGCCATATGCGACCTTCAAAGACTAAATTATTTACTATCTTTACTGAAAAAGTTTGCTAGCTCCTCGAAACTTTAGAGGGTCCCACTCTGGAACTGAGCCACTCCACTCTCATTCAGAGATAGGAGTCCTCATAGGACTATCCCTCCCAGGACCTGTGACCACCCCATTTCTAGACAACACCCCTGGAATTCCTAACCCTATGTGCTTGGGTCTGCTTCTAGAACCACGCAGACATCAGGCTGCCAGGGCTCACCTTTAAGCTTTAGAGGTGGCCAAAAGGTAAATGTTTTCAAGAAGATAGCCCAGAGCTTAGATGAGCAGCCAGGCTGTTCGCATGTGTGTGAAGTCCTTTGAAGAGAGATGGGAAGACCAGCCAGGAACCTGAGCTTATGATCTTTCCCTGGACCTCATAAGTATTAGGACAGACCTGCCCAGGTCACTTTAAAATTCCCTAATGTGATAAATAACTAAAACTCTTCATAATTCAGTACTTCTGGACCACGCACTCCATGCAAGCACAAAGCAGGCTGATCTGCTGTTTTACCAGCCTGTGAACTGGCCATCCTTTCACTGCCCATCTGAAGGTAGAATTCTTTCATCTTCAAAATCCAAGGATGAGCTAGCTCTCTGTAAAGTTTCTCCTACCCTCTCTTCTCTCATCTCCCATCTTTTCTCCTCACTTAGTCTTTACAGCTTCAATGTCCTTACACCAATGCTTACCATAGTATCTATTCTACCTGTTAATTGTATATGTTTTCTCCATTATCCTGGGTTCCCTTGAGGACACTAACTTGGTCTAATTTTTCTCTGTAACACAGTCAGTATAGTGGAGTATCTAGCACATAATATCTACTCAATGATTATTGAAAAGTGCATAAATAAATGAATATGTATGATCAGATTACTTTATCAAATTCTGGGATCCACCCTTAAAGGTCATAGATACTTATATATTCCAAGTGACTATGATCCCCATCCTCAAAGGTAGCATATAGACATGACTAGTAGGAACATAGCATTAAGGGACTACTTCGGCAGACTGGACCTACGAGCTGGCCCATCACATACTTTCTATTTAAAAGTCATTTACTGACACAGCAAAATCAGTGTTTATAGCAGCTCAATTTATAATAGCTAAATTATAGAATCAACCCAGAAACCCCTCACTGGGTGAATGGAGTGAATGGATCCAAAAGCTCTGATATATATATATATACACACACACACAATGGAATTCTACTCAGCAATTAGAAACAACAATATTGGAGCCTTTGAAGGTAAGTGGATGACAATGGAAGAAATCATACTGAGTGAAATTAGCCAAACCCAGAAAGTCAAGGATCAAATGTTTTCCCTCATTTGTGGAGGCGAGAGCTAAACCCAGCCTTGGGTGAAAAGGTAGTCAAACTCATGTATTTGACCCAACAAGGGCATACTAACACATAATCTAGGGGAACCATAGACATGTTGGGGGAAGGGATGATTGGAGAGGTGGGAGTATGGGAGAGCACGGAAACTAGGGAGGGATCTAGGGAGACAATCAACAATGTAACATGCTCTTTAACCCCTCCCCTGAGAAGTCAAATAATACTTATGCAATCATTTAATTCAGGAAAATTCAATCATATTTTTATATATATTCGTGTGTGTATGTGTGTGTATATATATATATGGACATTTTTATCTGTTATAAGGGCATAATATAGAAGAATCAAGAGTCTGAGGTGTAGGCAATGTGGGAGCAATTATGGTTTAGTATCAAAAGCATATCATATTGTTACTTAAATGCATTTCTGATTTTACAACAACTCTACTCCTTTTTTTTTTTAAACAGAGGGACAGTGAGAGAGAAAGAGAGAGAGAGAGAAAGGCAGAATCAACTTCATTTAGTTTTTCATGTAGCTTTTGTTGCTCAGACACCTCACTGTGTATGTGGTGCCGGGGTTTGAACCTGTAGTCTCACGCATCCTGGGCAAGCACCATAACTACCGAGCTACCACTCCAGCCCCTCTACTCCTTAATAAAATACAAATTAATTAAAAATAAAAAGTGGGGGGCTGGAGCGGTGGCTCGGTGGTTACACCGCTTGCCTGGCATGCATAAGTACACGAGTTCAAACCCCAGCACCACATACACAACGAAATCTCGGACTAATGAAAGCCACATGAAAAATTAAATAAAAATTGTTTCTCTCTTTCTCTGTCTCTCATTGACCCTCTTTCTTTAAAAAAATAAATAAAATAAAAAATAAAAAGTGGGCTGGAACAATAGCTCAGTGGTTACAGCACTTGCCTGGAATGTGTAAGGATGCAGGTTCAAATCCCAGCACCACATACACAACTAACCGTAGGAGCAATGAAAGCCACATGAAAAACTAAATAAAATTGATTCTCTCTCTCTCTCTCCTACTGTCCCTCTCTCTTTAAAAAAAAAACAAGTCATTTATTTAAAGCCATTCTGCTCCTGCTCTGGCTTAAGTTAATAGAAGACATTACATTTCCCAGCAAACAACCTGTTATTTGTAGGGCTGTCTCTCTCAAGGCTCTTAATTGCAAGATTCCTCCCTACCAATAAAAGCACAAGTTACCCTGAAGGAGGAATCTTTATGACTTTTATCAAAACCCACCAACCATAAAATCTGTAAAAATAAGCTCCAATTAGAACTTCAGCCCAAACCAAGTGACTTAGAGAACCTTTAGATTCTTAACATATGATTTTAATCTCATTATTATAGTAAAATCCCACCCCCATGGGTTTTGCTTGGGTGCCTGGTGGGGGGAAAGACCATGAGCAGTAGGGACTTAACAATCTGATGCAATCCTACTGTCACTCAAAAATTGAGAGGTGGCACCTGGACAAGACTCTCAAAATGTCCCTAAGATCCCAATAAAACAACAAAAGAAAGAGAGTGCGAGGTCACTCTCTCCTCTTAGAGATGACCTACTCTCCCTCCCTCTCTCTTCAGAGTACTTTCCTAAAAATTTTGTTATACTTTTACTACATTTCATGTATTTATTTATTTATTTAGAGAGAGAGAGAGATAGTGAGAGAGAGAGAGAAAGAATCAATTTTATTTAGTTTTTCTTGTGGCTTTCATTGCTCCAACACTTCTCTGTGTCTGTGGTGCTGGGGTTTGAAGCCACATCCTCGCGCATGCCAGGCAAGTGCCTTAACAGCTGAGCCACACCACTCCACTCCCATGTCTTTATTTTGTTGTTGTTGTTAGTGGTGGTGATCATTTGTTTCTTTTTGTTTGTTTTTTGTTTTATTTTGTTTGTTTTTGTACTGTGGATTGAACCCAGGAGTACTTCACCTGAAATTTTTTCCTACAAGAATGCAAGAGCCGAACTGGAGCGATGATGGCACTTCCCTGGCATGCACGAGGATGTGGGTTCAAACCCCAGCACCACACAAAACAAAGTGTCGGAGCAATGAAAGCCACAAGAAAAGCTAAATTAAACTGATTCTCTTTCTCTCTCTAGCTATCCCTCTCTCTTTTAAATAAAAAGAATTCAAGAGCCAAGAAACACAATGGGATCTCTGGAGTACTGCTGGTAATAATTCCATTTTTATGCAAGAGGAATTAGAATCAAATAAGAATCATAGAACTATAGGGAAGCAAATTTTTTATCTCCACCCTACCAGGGTTTTTAGTTGGGTCTAAAAAAATAAATTGACATTGATATTATGTGGTGAAAATAAGGAGATGATCAAACTATGATTTCATGTGTATTGCATGGTTCATTGCCAAAGAGAATTTTTCTTATAGTCACAATACTTTAAGAAGGGTTAGAGTAATATGAACATACCTTAGGGAATACACTTGATAGACAAAGTACGCTAACTACATAGTGAGTTCTAAAATTATTAATGTCCAATTGCTCAATTAGAATGAAGGTGGTACTTCTTGGAAATTAAGGTCTAATTAAACCTTGAGGTATACTTATATGAGCAGTTCTCAGCAGAAGTTGGCTTGACCCCAAAGAAGAGGTCCTCAATAGTACATAAGGTCCCCCCTTGCCAAAGGGTGGTGCCAGTACTGGTGGGCAAGGCTTCAAAATTCCAATGCTGACAGGGTGTGGGCGTGCTGTAGCCTGAGCTCTCAGTGTTCCAAGAGGCAGGTAACAGAGTATAGCTCTGTCACAGCCTAAAGTCTCAAATTGCCCTTTCTGAAGCGAGGGACAGTTCATCCCAAGCCCTCACATGTGAGGTCTGACTAGATTGCATTTCATACTGTCAAAGTGAGCAGGGAGGTCACTCCAGGTTCTCCGTGTAGGGTCTGATAAGATGTCACACTTTGGAAGGAAAGGGGAAATATACTCCAAAACAAAAGCATTATGTAGCAAACCAAGTATCTGAAACCATTTCAGAGGTACATAACATAAGATGGATCAACAGAAGAAAAGAGCGCAAAGTTTATTCAATATACTTTCTATGTGGCAGAGGAGCCTCCATAAGGAAATGAATACCCACAGGCGCACAGTTGAATACTTGTGTTCTCAATTGGACAAAGAGTAGTAACTTATGGAATTGTGAGGCAAAGGGGTTTGGGCTAGGATGGATAATTCAGTAGAGAAGTGAAGAGGAAGACAAGTATTAGTTTAACAAGTTTTGTTCAGACTGATTTCCCTCTTTATATCCTGCCTCAACTTCCCTTCCTTGACAAGTGATACTTCCCTTCTGGTACAGAGAAGGCAACCTCCACGTGGGAATTTCATCTCATACTTTCAAGAAACAGAAGGAAAATTGAAGTAATCTTCCTGCATGTGCTGTTTCTCAAGTGCCTTTAAACAGTCAGCAGGCCAGAGGGGTGGATTTCAGAGTCCTCTATTCTTTGAATGGTGTGTGTGTGTGTGTGTGTGTGTGTGTGTGTGTGTGTGTGTGTTTGTGTGTGTGTGTGTGTGTGTGTTGCTGGGGATTGAACCCAGGGTCTCACACACGCTAGGAAAGTACTCGGCCACAGCCCTGGAGTCACATGTTTGTAACTCATGAATTTCCCCCACCTGAAATTTCCCTAGAAGTTTTATATATTAAAAGGTGATTTGATGGCTTGAGAGAAAAATCATGTTAGTACCTGAATGGTTAGAGATTTGCAAAGGGAGAGAAGAACGCTGATTAGAGCATGTATCAACACGCAGAGGAAGCAACTCCAAGAATATATCCCCATATCTTATTAAACCAGTCTTCCATTCCTAAAAATAGGTCAATCTGGTAAAATGGTGAGCCTTATTTCCCTATTGCCAATAGTTTATCTTGTCCTTTAGAATTAAGCACGATATGTCCTGAGCTATTTAAACAGAGGCAGAATTTTGTGCCAATGATCAAGCGGATTCTTCCTTGTTGGGTGTGAGTATGTCTGGGGAATGACAATTTTGGGGAACAGAGGCTAAACTGTTAATACCTGTTTGGGGAGCTTCGAAAGCTTGCAGAGTAACGTTGAACTTTTCTTCTATTACTATGTAAAGGTTAGAACTGCCTTTTCTCCCTCATAAGTTGTATAGCACTAGGGAAAGGGATCAGAATACTAAAAAGAACTTAGATTTGTGATACACAAGTGGGATATCAGTGTCACTTCTAGTACACATGTGTGGCACTACTTTATGCCACATAAAGGCGTGTCCTGTTGTTTGGATCTTAAATGTCCCCCAAAGGTCCGTAGTGATATTGGGAAATGGTGGAACCTTTAAGAGACGGGGCCTAACGAAAGGAAGTTAGGTCATTGAGGATATGCCCTTAAAGAGGTTATTGAGAATGGGCCCTTTCCCATTATGTCCCCAGCCACCATGAGGTCAACTGACCTCCTTCATGCCATGATGTACTGTGCCACCACAGGCCTAAAGTAACAGTGCCAAGTGAATACAAACGGACACCTTGGAAACCATGAGCCAAAATAAACTTTCTTATCTCTTAGTTGACTTTTCTCAGGTGTTTGTTATAGTAATGTAAAGCTGATTAACACAGAGCTCAAGTTTCTAATTTGGATGGTATTTAAAGTAGAGTATCTGGTGACAGGAGGTATCAGGTATTTAATGCTACATCATCCTGACCATCTAGGTGGAATCCCTTCATATGTCTTGTCAAAACGTAAGGTAAAAAAAAATTGAAAACAGTGTTTTTCACAGATGAAGTGACAATGAAACCTGACACCCCACAGGTGGGATTCGGTGCATCCCGTCACCTGTCATGTTGGTATCTGCACATTTCTGTCTTCCATGTGTCCCTGTCAGTCTATAGCAGCTATGTTACAATGTACAGGAGGCCTATAGTTTGGCTTTGTCATCTACAAGGTTTGGCGTTGTCACCCAACAAAGTTAGTGCAGATTTTTAGTCTATTCATAAAAGATCTTTGATGTTTGGAAGCTGAGCTCCCCCGGTTATACAGGGCTGGCTAGTAAGCCTCCCTCACATTGCGTGATTTAGTAACTTTTCATATCACAATAATCAGGGATAAGACCATCTAAGACCTTCATGAGAGACTTGAGGATACTTCCTGGGGACTCAAACCATGGGCAATTCAGACTCAATATTGTCTTGGTATGTCACTTAGGAAGAGTCTAGCACCATTCCTATTTTCAATACCAAGGGGGAAATTCCCTTCAAATGTCATTACCTGAGCAAAGGACAGTCCATAAGCTTTTAGAGAGGCTTCTCCATGGCCAATGAATCCACCAAAATAAGAATAGAGTGATGTTGCTTTATAGGTCATGTGAGCCATACCTGGTCACGCATTCTCTTTTCCAGAGGTACGGGCGTTCACAGGAACAAAAATTAGAACGGGTTCTTCAGCATGATCTACATGTTGATGTCAGCAGCAGTGGGATTGATTAGTTAATGTGGCTCGAGTTTGGAAAACTGGTATAAGGGATGGCAGGTCTGTGCTTAACCTCTAAAGAAATTAGTAAAGGTTAATTAGGGAGAGACAGCATTTAAAGAAACCTGAAAGTGCAGGATCAGAGAGAGGACAGGACAGACTGCAATCTATGGTCCACCTTTAAAGAAATGGCCAATAAGAGGGTAGGTGGGACTATTTTAAAAAAAAAGGTTTATTTTATTTTGCTGTTTTCTTGTGTGTCTTTTCCCCACAACTCTGCTCTCAAGTAAGGAGGTTTCAAAAGGGAAGAAAATAGGCACAGGGTATGTAGCTCAGGAACAGAGCCCTTGATAGCACTAAAAAAGCCCTGGCTCCAAACCTCAGCACACACACACGAAAAGAAGAAGCATGAGTGGGGGAAAATAAGTGGAAGTTGAAGCAGCTTCTTCTTCTTCTTCTTCTTCTTTCTTTCTTTCTTTCTTTCTTTTTGCTACATTTTATTCTTTATTTTTTTCTGACCCTTTTTTAAATTTTTTGTTAAGGAGTTATTATACAATCATAAATGCATATAAAGTAGCAATATGATATGCATTTGTTCTTAAACCACAATTACCACACATCACCCACACCCCAGTCTCTTGATTCTTCTATATTTCACCCCACAAACAATATAAATGTTTAGATTGTGAACTTTCCAGAATTAAATGATTGCATAAGTATTATTTGGATTCTCAGGGGAGTAAAGAGTATGCTACAATGTTGATTGTTT
>PVKS010047146.1:0-12956 GCA_004027875.1 Aplodontia rufa | reverse complement strand
CTCACTATCCCTCTTTCTTTAAAAAAAAAATGTTGATTTCAAAGTATGGCAATTAGACCAGTTCTAGCTGTGTATACTACATATCTTAGCACCAAGCAAAGGAATTTAGACCTTTATTTATTTATCGGAGTTGATACTTGGCATCTGTAAGCAAATTAAACCAATTGAACAAGTAAACAGTGATCAAAACATCCCAAATCCCTGTGGGCATAGAGGGCACTGTGGCTGAACAGAAATGCTTCAGACCATTCAGAGAAGCGCTCTCCAGCTCCCACCTCCAGCAGGACTCCAAGGAGCCTCTGGACAGGTATGTCAGCCTGAGTCTCACAGTGGCTCCAGAGTTTAATCCAACTTCTCCAGTGTGGAAACGAGACCAAAGACAAAGAGTCAAATCCCTTCATTAATAGTGTAGTTGGTGGCAACTCTGTTCTCTGACTCCCAGGGCACAGCTCTGCTTGCTGATCCAAACCCACATGAAGACTGTGCCAGAACAGAATTGACATTGGCTCCTGGAGAGCTGAGTAACACTTAGCCTTTCTGAATTTAGAGATACTCATTCCTTCATTCACCCTGTATTCATTGAGTATATATTCAGAAAGGTGCTAGTCCAAACTCCAGTAGTACAGCAGTGAACAAAACAGAAAGCCCACATTATCTTTTCTTGGTAACAGGAAAGTTACCCGGGCTAGGACATGGCAGGACAAAGAAGGGAACTCAGGCAGGATGGCTCCTGTCCCTGTGGACTCGACAGAGGGTATGTTGACTTACTGCACCAGCATTTGCTGGCTCAGGGCTCAATCGGGAACCTGGAGGAAGGTGATGTGATTGAAGGGCCTGGCCCTCACTGGCTCTATCTGCAGGGACTCTCCCAGCACCTATGTTATTGCCTCACATTTCCTAAACAAACTTAGTTCTGCTGAAACTTTATAAATTATCTGATCTGTGCCTTAATCAGGTCTTAAAATATTTTTTTCTGAGCTTATTCTCATAAGGCACTTTATAATTTATTGTGAATCTCTGGATTTCTGGAATCCTTCCTTGGACAGGCTCTTAGTAATTAAATTCTGCAGAACATTGTGTCCTAAAATCTGCATGGTTCCTTGCAAAAGGAAATATTAGTGTTCCTATATTCCAGAAAAGCAAAACTTTGCTGCCTGTTAACCAACAGACATTTTTTCTCATCTACATACTTAATCAGCTTGGAAATAATTATTTCCCATTCACAGTAAATAGTAAAGTTGAGACATTTAACATGATTTTTTCTCATTACTAAACTGATGAGCAAAATGAGAATGATGAGGAAAGTTAGAAAATGCAGATGAATAAAAAGAAAATTTTAAAGATTAATAATAATATCCAGACCTTTTTCAATGAAACAGCATAACTTAGAAGCTTGCAAAAATATAAGAAAATGCCCATGTAAATCATTCAAGTAATATACAGGTTTTAAAAAACTTAATAGTTGCTCATTCTATGCTTTTCAATTCTGATGATAGAAATTGAGGTTCCTGGTGTTAACACATTGTCACACACTTAGCACCTTTTCAGTGTCCGTGTCTACTTCTACATATGTCGAAATACATCATCTCTTTTTAAAATATATATATTATTTTTAGTTAATCTGCAATATGTTTTCTTGGGCTTAACAATATGTTGTGCACTCATTGCCACATAATTATGAATGGAGTCAATGCATTATTTTTAACAACATAGTATATTCTGTAGTATGGTTGTTTTTTTTTTTTTCCTTAAGAAAGAGGGACAGTGAGAGAGAGAGAACAAGAGAATCAATTTTATTTAGTTTTTCATGTGGCTTTCATTGTGGTGCTGGGGTTTGAACCTGCATTCTCACGCATGCCAGGCAAGTGCCACAACTGCAGAGCCACAGCTCCAGCCCATATAGTATGGAATACCTTACCTCTTTCAACCCACCCGCCTCTATTAGCAAGTTTTTTCCCATAGTTTTTCTTATCTATAATGTAAGGTGGACATTTTCATAGGTATATCATTATTTATGGGTGCTTTCTACTGCCATATTTTTTTTTTTTTTTTAGAGAGAGGGACAGTGAGAGACAGAGAAAGAGAGAAACAACTTTATTTAGTTTTTCACATGGTCTTAGTTGCTCCAACACTCAGTTGTGTACGTGGTGCTGGGGTTTGAACCTGGGTCCTCGTGCTTGTCAGGCAAGCACCGAAACCACTGAGCCACCGCTCCAGCCCCTACTGCCATATTTTTTGTTTTTTTTTTTTCTTTTTAATTTTCCATTACTCTTCAAAATGTATTTTTCCACATTTTTAAAGGTTTAATTACTTCTTAGGTACAAACTAAGCATATTGTATTAGTTCTTTAGGTTACTAGTCTCTCATGGGTCCTTGGCCCTTTTGCTGGACTGTAGGTGAAACTTTGTGTGTCCACACACACAGACACACATGGAATCATGGAGGAAACTGTTGAGTTCTTGTCAGTGTCCCAGCTCCGTGTCCCAGGTCCACGTCCCACCTCATCACATGCCACACCCCATCGCTTCTCACCTGACACTTCCACAGGACCAGGCCCTGCTCCTTTGGACCCCTCTGCGTTTTCTGCAGGGGACCATGTTTTGAGGCATCATTCATACCCAGCCCCTGAAAGCTTGTGTGATCTCTCCCACCTTGCATTCGCAAAACCCTGATGCTCTCTGATCCTATTGCACCTTTTTCACCTCTCTATAACAGCCCTTTTCTGTTCTGCCTTATATTGACGGTTGGTAGTGCATACATCTGAATCCCCTGGTAGATAGAATAATCTTTCAGTGGTAGAATTCATCTCAGCTGAACGCGAATTATAGGCAGGAAATTTTGAGCAAAATATTTGTTAGACTTGGAGAATTTACCTAAAAATTAGAGAGCCAGAGCCCAATGTTTTCCTCTGAAGTCTGATTATAAATTATATCTAAACAGTTATGAAGGCAGTTTTGATAAAACATAAGACATGCATGTGGCATGTGTGTTTTGACCTTATGGACCCCTTTCCTTTACTTTCAGAATAGAGGTCAGTCAACTATTCCTGTGAAGGGCCAGTAATAACTATTTTAGTTTTGGTCAGCCACAGATTGCTGCTATTGGCTGAGATCAGCTCAGCCATTGTTGGGAAAGTAGCCATAGATACAAAGTGAAGCAATGAACCAGTGGTTGTGCAGAGGCCTATTGTTTGCCAGTTCGTGTTCCAGAAGGTGTCTAGATCCAAATATTGACATGAATTAAATTCAGATTCTGGTTCTTCTGCTCGTACTATGACTTTGGGCAAGCTCCTTGACCTCTCTGTCTTTTTTAGTGCAAGAATAAGATTAGTCTTTTTTTCATAGTAGGCATCTAGTTCATGAGTCTGGCACTTACTGAGCAGTGAAGTAGTAGACACTAATACTGCCTAGACTGGAAGCAGCAAATCTATGGCAAGTTGCAAAATAGTGGATGGCAGACCCTACCAGTAACAGTGGCAGATTTCACCTCTCAGTGACATGCAGTCTTTAGAGAATGAATCAGGTATTAACAGACAGACATACACATGGGTGTCTGACACTTGCAGCAACAATAGCAATCCTATTAACGAAAGATTTTGAAGATTATTTTGTGTGCCTCGCGCTATGATTATATGAAAGGTACAGGCCAGGCTTTAGGAAGAATTAATGGTGAAGCACTTGTACCTGGAGATTTAAAAGGAGATTTGGACCTTTTTGGCTAAAACAAAAAAATATTCTTCTTTGGCACTTCTCTGGCCTTCGTTATTTCCAAGCATTTCTACAGGCTGGGTGCAGTGGATCATTTCAAGATGCAAACACTCTTGTGGCCCTTCCACTGCCCATGAGACCAAGTTCAAACACAAGCATGGTCTTCCGCAGCAGTTTGCTCCCCCTTATTCTGTCAACTGCACCTTTCCTCACACAGCACAGGAGATTCAGCCAAACAAATTGATTTGTTTATTTGGGTCCATAAAAATGCTTCTCCCCTTCCATTTTACTTATGTTCATTCTAGTCCAGTTCCTCCTTTTGTCCCCAATTTTCCCTAATCCTCCCTTCATTCTCTGCAGAGTACCACCCATTTCCTCCCTTGGCCTCCAAGAGCAGTCCTGACTGGCCCTTTCTTTTGCTCTGCTCATGACAAGTCCTCCGTGTCTAAGGAGCAGCAAGCCCTGTGTGCTGGAAGATCATGTGTGGAACTGAAGCACGCCTGTATTTTTAGTTCAAAAACTTAACGCTTTTCCCTGACTGTGCCACCAGTGCACTGTGTGCCCACAGTAATGCAAGTTCTTTGATCTTTCTGAGCCTCAGTGCTGTATTTATTAAAAAAGAGTACTACCCCTACCTTTTAAAGTTTTTGTGAGAATGAAATGAGGTTAAACTAAATAAACAGCTGGAAGTCCCTGGGAAAGTAACTGTCACATGGAAGTTTGACCACAGGGTCTGACCTGGCATATCTCCTTAACAGAGTAATAATTTAAAAGCAAAACTATACCAAAGTGTAACCTCTGATTAATTGCAGTGCCTAGCATTTTATTTTAAAAAAAGCTCAGTAAACTTATTTAATGTATTTTGAAATTATTTTCTAAATCTTTATGTAAGGAATTAGCTCTTTTAACTTTGCAAGGTGGAATTAAAATCTTTATTAGCAGATTGCAGAGGGATGCTTTAAGGTGATTTAAAAATCAATCCAAAGTGTCAAAATTTGTGGAAAAGAGGGGAAAATACACAAAGATTTGCTAAAAATAAGTAAGCAGAACTAAAATTGTTCTTTTTTTCTTCATCTTCTTTGCAAAATGTCTGGGCTGTGCTACATAACGCAGGTTGTGACTCTAGCATCGCGTATTGTCCAGCACTCTCCACTAGATACTCACTCCTTAAGTTTAAGCCCTCTCCCAGTAGTTTACATGTTTTCTTGCAAGCATGTAAATAAATCCTGATGACATACATGGATATTAAGAGAATATCATGAAAACTCTATATTGAAAAAGAAAATTTCCACACATTTTTATGCATATCCATGATGTTTAAATGTTTTTACACTGTTTTTCAATATCTTCTTTCAGTAATTGCTCAGAACAACCCAATGAGGCAAGTATTATCTGCCTCTTGCAGATTGAAAGCTAAGACTCTGAGCATTTAAACATCCACATGGAGTCACAAATGTAGGAGCCGGGCCCTGGGTGTGAACCCAGGTCTTCCCATACCTGCCAAACTCTCCCTTCTCTGTATCACAGGTGATCAGCCACCTGTGGGACTTGGCTCCACAGCAGCCATGCAGAACATGTGTGGCCCAAAGACGCAATTTCAAAAGATATCTTTTCTCAGTTTTTGTCATTTTGATAAAAGTCTTACGAATTAAGAGATAACTGATAAATCTAATACAATTATGCCATGATATTAATTGTTATACAACATATAGATAGAATTACCTTGATTTATGTATAAGTCATTTAAGTTTCTGCATAGGCTTTTGGCAACTGAATCAGTTTCTTTATCTGAAACAGAAATTGAAACATTCTTTCATGAGCATTTCAAAGACTTGCCAGTGAGTATAAAATGATGTATTAGTACAATAAGAAAATATATGTGAAAAACATTTTGATCTTATTGAAATCACAAATATATAGATAAATTAATTGCCTCAAGTTCTGTGTACCTAAAATTAATTATTAGGTAATTAGCAACCCTAGAAAAGTTTCATTTTAAAAACTTCCATCTTCATTATGAAATATGAGCTTCAAGTTTTAATAAAGTACCATGATGAAAGACTTAAAAAATCAGCCCTTACTGCATAGTGCAACATTTTAAAAGTTAATTAATTCTCTGACATTCAGCAGTGTAACTAAATTAGTTTATATAGTTGTTTGAGCACAATGTCTTATAATCTTCTGATTAAAATAGTAAGTACCAAAATCATCATTAGCAATTATTATTTACCCATCTACACCCTGTCACGTGTTGTCCTGACTTCCTAAGAATCTGAAGAGATTATTTTCCAGGGAGTTTTAGAAACTTTTTGTAATAACAGAATATGGGAGAAGAAGAGACTTTTAAGTCAGAGTTCCCAAACAGAAGTATATTTTTTAAACTCTTAAATTGAAAACAAAGTCTGGCAAGGTTCTGTGCAGCATAATACCTGCTAAGTCCCTATCATTTACCCTGTGGTTTTTATTTAAATTTGTGCTGCTATCATGATTATTCCTACTTCACAGAATAATGAATCTAGATTTTATTTCTGTTCTTTGCCCAGACTTGTACAGCAGGCAAAGTGTTTGAAAATCAAAGGAAAAGAAGATATTGACTTGGATAATCTCTTCAGAGGTAAAAACAAAAACATTAGCTAAAACAAAGAATTTACTTTTTGTTGTTTGGAATGTTATATCTGTTTTACTGTTTGGTTTTATCATTGATAGGGAGTGGTAGAAAGAACTTGACCAGATGTCAGGTCCTAGTCCCTACCCTGCGAGTACTGAGTTCCATCACTTCACTGCCCCTAACCTTAATTTTCTCATTTTTAAAAGTAAACAACCTATACTGTCATCTTTATGATCCCCACTCAAGACAGGACAGATTCAAACCTGCTGATGTCACGGAGGGAAGTCAGGAGTGTCCCACTGCATTTGATGAATTGGATGAATAGAGAAGGTGCCTCATTAATAAGATAGACAAGAAAATTATAGGGAAAAAAACATACCCATCAGAAGTGAGAAATTAGTTGGAGTGAAGGAAAAAGAATTGTGTGTTTTTATTCCATTGTGTTCTTTTCCAATGAAAACTCAGTGTAGACAGAATTTTGAGCCTAAGTACCATGGTAACAAGCTAAGAAATAAAGTTTCCCTTGGTTGTCATATTTTAGTGTCAATATTTTGACCCAGTCAGATGAAAGCATTGGTCATTTATACTTAGGATACTGTCTCCAGCCACAGCAGTTCTATCAATTTCTATCTCCCAGAACACAGTAAGATTTGTTTAGCTTCTGGAACAAGGAAAATTCGTGAGTTTTCTGCTGACTTGGGTAGAAGTGCAGCAAATTAGCACCATTGGGTAGCACTGCAGTTTATCTCCAGCACAATTACCTGTTCAACTTTTTTGAAGAAGAAAAGAGCATGCTTGGCAGTCATTGAACATAAGGGTCCTGAGGTCCACAAGCTGCACTAACCTTATTTCAGCTGGGGAAAAGATGAATATGGGGGTTGGAAGACCTCTCGGTTGTATCTCAACCGCAAAGACTGAAGGTCTTTTCCGCAGAAAATGGAGGCTGGTTAAATTATTTGGCCTTCATTGTGCCTCTTCTTATTTCTCCTTCATCAGAAGAGTTTCTATATAACATAACCAGAGCTGAAGCTTGCTTTAAATAAATAGCTGGTATTTTAGATAGAAACTCCTCCATACAAATGTTCTCCTTCTTTTTACCAAGGCTTCATTCTGTAAGCAACATGTTTTGGAACCACATAAGGAACCTTTAAAAAAAAAAGTGTCGATGTTTTAATTCATATTTTGACACTTTTGAAAATTTCTCCACAGAGTAATTATGTATATGTTCTTGTTAAAACAGATACACAGTTTTGTAGTTCACATAGTAAAAGTAGTAATGAGGATCATCCTGACTAAAATAGAAAATATCACTAGCAAAATGCATTTGCATAATGTGAAAGATGAAATCTCCTCCAGCTTGTTCAGTATGCACTTGTTCTTTTCTGCATCACTTGTAAAAAGTTTATGCCCATATGCTTTTATTTATTCATGCATTCACTGTGCGATTTAATTTAAGCATTTCAGTTTTCTCCTAATGGACATTTGTGGTGACAGATACCACCATAATGTCCAAAGACTTGCAGGGAAGCATCTGCTTGAGCCCCTGATGCCCTGCAGTGGGGAAATGCCACAGGGCAGTCTTCAGTGCCATGGAAGTGTACAGACTGTACTCAGTGGCACCTGCTTTCTCAGTCTAGCCTGTTTCCCAGAGTGGTTCTTCCTATATCAGATTATTCCCCATTATTATAGTTAAGTTCATTTGTTCTGGTTCCAATCTGGATAAGACAAAATAATGAGAATAAATGTTACTGATGTGACATTAAAGGATTAATGTTACCTTTTTATTTTATTTTATTATTTTTTAAAGAGAGAGGGACAGTGGGAGAGAGAGAGACAGAATCAATTTTATTTAGCTTTTCATGTGCCTTTCATTGCTCCGAAGCTTCATTGAGTACATGGTGCTGGGATTTGAACTTCCATACTGGTGCATGCCAAGCAAGCACTATAACTGCTGAGCCACCACTCCAGTCCCACCTTTTTATTTTTAAGGATATATATCTAAGCATAATTTTGAATTCCTTATCTTTTTTCCTTTTTTGTTTTTGCTCAGGCCATAAATTTGAGTGAACAACGTCCTTGGTCATTAGGAATTTTTTTTTTAAGAAGAATGAACTGCAATTTTTCTCTTTTTCTCCTAAGATAGTAATTTTTTAAATTTTTTTTTTATTTTTGAACAGCCATACAAGTTTTTAACAAAATAATATGAAATGTATATAGATTCTGGATATTACAGTTACCCCCAGGAGTGCCCCCCAATTACCCACCCGTATCCCTCCCTTCCCCTTCCCACAATATCTCTAAAAAAGGATTATGTTGTATAGCATTACATCTTATATGGATTTAACACATGATAATAGACCAACTTTCTCACTGGCCAGGGTCTAGTCCCAACCTCCACAGATAAGTGGAGACAATCGACCATTAGTTCTCTAGGTTAAGCTGATTTTACTCAGCATAATTTCTTCCATAGCCATCCAGTTACCTTCAAAGGCTGCAATATCATTGTTTCTAATTGCTGTGTAAAATTCCGTGGTATAAATGTACCACAGTTTTTGGATCCATTCATCCAGTGAGGGACATCTGGGTTGTTTCCATAGCCTAGCAATAGTAAATTGTGCTTCTATGAACATAGATATTGCTATGTCACTATAATGTGCTGATTCTAAGTCCCCTGGAAAGATTCCCAGGAGTGGAATAGCAGGGTCGTATGGTGGACTCATCCCTAGTTTTTTGAGGATTCTCCACACTGCTTTCCAGAGGGGCTGTACCAGTCTGCAGCTCCACCAACAGTGTGTTAGTGTGCCTATCTCTCCACAGCCCCTCCAGCATCTATTGTTGCTTATTTTCTTCATCTTTGCCATTCTGACTGGCGTAAGGTGATATCTTAATATGGTTTTCGTTTGCATTTCTCTGATTACTGGATATTTAGAGCACTTTCTCATGTATTCATTGGCTTTTTATACACTGCCTTTTAGAGATTGTGTACACACATGCACATGCATGTATGGATTCTGATTTTTGTATCTTAGATATGTTTTTAAATTTACATGTAACCATCTTTATTTTCTAAAGCCTTTTATGCACAATAGATGTACTTGGCATACATAATGAAAAAAATGTAAAGGTACTCTTTTTATTTTCAAGTATATTTCTGAAAGATGCAACATTCTTTCCCATGATAATGTATAAAAATAAGATTAGTTGATAAAAATGTGAAATTACTTCCTAATGATACAAGTTTGTTGAGGAAAGCATGATTATCTTAAAAGGATGTTTGGTGGTGAAATTGACAGGTACTAAGTTGGAGTTTATCTAACTAATCTGCAGTTTACAGGTAAACTTAATTAAAGTGCCACCCAAGGCAGGACAAGTGGTACTTAGCCTCTGTGCCTTTTGTTAAGTAATTTAATATGAGCAACATCACTGGTCCATTCTCCAGGACACAGTTGATATGGGCAGTGGCCTCTCAGGTTTTCACCTTTGCTCAATTTGTGATCCACAGAGAATGGCACAAAACTGCTCCCTTAATATAGGTTGACTGAGGCTAATTGAATACATTTGTAGTAATGCCAAGGGACCTGCTCATCTGCATGCTGTCATTCTGCACTGTAGAGAGTGTCAGAGCTAGAGCAGCTAACATTCAGTTCCTTGGCACTTCAGGCAGAGGTCACTATCTGGGCCACCTCATTGCACCATGCCAAGGTACCCCTTCTTAACTGTGGAAGTTTCAGCTAGAAAATTTTCTCTTTTTTAATATATTTATGTTTTTTGTCTCAAGCATCTAGCTAATGACCATTTTTTTAAAAAAAAGAGAGGGACAGTGAGAGAGAGAGAGAGAATCAATTTTATTTAGTTTTTCATGTGACTTTCATTGCTCCAACATTTCAATGTGTAATTGGTGCTGGGGTTTGAACTGGTGTCCTCACACAAGCTGGGCAAGTGCTGTAACTGCTGAGCCACTGCTCCAGTCCCACTAATGAGCATTTTTAATCCCCAAAATTCCTAAGTCCAAAAATGGAAAGATGTAATATTGTTAATGATTCCTTCATAGATTCATTTCCAGTATTGTACACATTTTGTTTATTTTCAACTGGTAAATAATTATACCTGGTGATCTTCAATTTGCTTTGTTTCCGCACTTACTGATGTAACATGGTTAAATTCCTCAGTCAGCTAAGATATATCTGCCAAGCTCTTTCTATTTTAAGTAAGAGGTTTTAGCTGAGTACACAAGAGATTACAACTGCTTAGTCACCACTGGGATCAGGAAGCTGACCACAAGCACTCCCCTGACCTCCTGCCAGGGTAACCACTGCTGTGACTTCACACACTACCAGGTATTTTTGCCCCATTTTGTGAACATTATATACATGGAATGATACTTTTTGTACTCTGATATGTCCAACTTTTTGACTAGTGCATTTGTCAGATTTATCCCAGTCATGGTTTACTTTTTCTCATTGCTGCATATTATGCAGTTTTATGAAAACACTATCCATTTTAACGTTGGCTGTTTGCGGTTTTGCATTCTTGCCAGTAGTGCCACCAGGAACATTCTGGGTGTGATTTGGTGGCTATGGGTATGCATTTCTGTATAATAAATATCAGTGAGTTCAACTTCATGAGTTAGTGTCAAATGTTTATGCAGAGTGGTGTATCAGTACTCCCCCAGCATAAGACAGAAATTGCAGGTACTCTACATCCTTGCCAGCATACATAGCTTGTCATTCTTTACTTTTAGCTATTCTTTTGGTTTTTCCCTAAGGCCTAGTGAGCCTTGAACACGTTTTCCATGTTTATTGGCCGTTGAGTATCCACTTCTGAAAAGTATCCTCCCATTTGCATTTAAGATTGCCTTTTGCTTATTGATATGCAGGACTTCTTTATGTAAGTTTGTGACTCCACTTTTGGATGGATACATTGCAGGTATTTTTCCAGTCTCTTATTTGCCTTTTCACTCTCTTAATGGTGACTTGTGGCAAATACAATCCCCAACTTTCATTGTTCTTCATCAGTCCTTTCTGTTTTGGTTAGTACTTTTATTTAGTGTCCTGTTTTTTGTTTTTTGTTTTTTGTTTTTGTTTTTGTTTTTTGCCTATCCAGTGTTCTTGCACATAATTCTGCTATTTTTCATTCTAAAATATTTATTTTTTTATCTTTCACATTTAGATCTGGAATAGACCTGAAACTAATTTTATGTAGGAACAAAAATTCATTTTTTCTGTGAATAATCAGGTGACCCAGCACCATTTATTAAAAATTTCTTATTATTTATTAAAAAATTCATTATTAAAAAGTTCTTCCTTTGGCCTATTGCATGGCTGTCATAAATCAAGTTAACTATATATGTGTGGATCTGTTTCTGAATTCTCTTTTGTTCCTTTGACTTATTTGGCTGTTCTTCTGCCAATACCATGTTTACCTAGTTAATTACCACAGCTTTATATAATAAATCCTGACAAGTAAGGATGTCACCCCTCAATTTTGTTCTTCTGTAATAGTGTCCTAGTCTTGTCCCTTTACATATCCAATTAGCTTAACCATTTACACACAACCGTGCACACACATAGCCTATATAACTTACTCTGATTTTATGGAGCTACAGAGAATCAGTAGACCTATTTCAGCTGAGTTGGCTCCTTGTAATTCATGAACATGGTATATCCTTCAGTTTAATACTTTTCAATAATGGTAGGCAGTTTCCCTGAGCTAGCATCTCCACTACAATGTAGAATAGATGTAATGATAACAAGATATTACGGATCTTTATCTCATTCTCAGTCTCAGAACAAAAGCACTTTTTGCTTACTTAATAAATATGTAGTTTTTGTAATACCCTTCAGTATATTGAGGAAATTGCCAGCATTTCTCATTTGCTGTGTTTATAGTTTCATTAATGAGTATTGAATTTTATCAAATGCTTTTTCTGCTCTAATTGAGATGATCATATAATTTTCTCTTTTATTCTGTTAATATGAATTTTATTATAATGATTCTTAAGGAATTTTTGGTTGGAATATACCATAAAAAAGGAAATGTGTGCAGATTACACTTTTATTACTCAAATGAATTTCAAAAATGAACAGATCAAGAAATGAGGGGAAATGGTTTACTAAATTAAATTTGGTTAATAAAACTGAAGCAAAATTATAAATTTGAACATAACCTTTTACACATTTTTGATTAAAACATTAACAGCTGTCTTAATTCGATCATAAATATTTTGGCAAAATTTAAAATAGTGTAAGAGTATTTAATTAGTATATTGTGATTTACAGCATTAAAATATTGAATAAATTGTTTTGTTTCTTGCCAGCATCACTTCCTGTGGAATGTCTTTATCCTGTTTGTCACCACCACTCTCCTAGTTTATGTCACTCAGTTTGCCTTCACTGAAGTTCCTGGTGAACATCCAGGGTCTTGAATGGTGGCAGGTTCAGCATTTTTAAGGTTGGCTACTTTCCTGTGTATGTGTGTACATTTGATTGGACTTGCAGTTCCAGTGTTCTCACTCCCTTTTATTGCTGAACTTTCAGGTCTGTTTGCCAGTTCCATTTTTATAATGTTGCTTTATTTTATTAGCCAAGTTTATTTTAGCAAACTATTTTCTCTCTTGCCTTGTTTTTATTTTTATTTTTTTT
>PVKS010047145.1:0-12953 GCA_004027875.1 Aplodontia rufa | reverse complement strand
CTAGTCCCCACCTCCACAGATGAGTGGAGACAATCGACCCTTAGATCTCTGGGTTAAGCTGATTTTACTCATCATGATCTCTTCCATAACCATCCATTTACCCTCGAAGGCTGCAATGTCATTGTTTCTAATTGCTGTGTAATATTCCATGGTATAAATGTACCACAGTTTTTGGATCCATTCTTCCTGTGAGGGACATTGGGGTTGTTTCCATAGCCTAGCAATGGTAAATTGTGCTGCTATGAACATCGATATTGCTGTGTCACTGTAATGTGCTGATTCTAAGTCCCCTGGAAAGATACCCAGGAGTGGAATAGCAGGGTCATATGGTGGAGTCATCCCTAATTTTTTAAGGATTCTCCATACTGCTTTCCAGAGGGGCTGTACCAGTCTGCAGTATAGCCAGCCACTTTGCTGAAATTGCCTAGAAGTTTTCTGGTCGAGCTTATTGGGTCTTCTAGGTATAGAATCATGTCATCAGCAAATAGAGACATCTTGACTTCCTCTTTTCCTATACGAATTCCTTTGATATCCTTTTCTTGTCTGATAGCTCTGGCAAGGATTTCAAGGACTATATTGAATAACAGTGGTGAAAGTGGACAACCTTGTCTTGTCCTGAATTCAGTGGAAATGCTTTCGGTTTTTCTCCATTGAGCATAATCTTTGCTATGGGTCTGTCATAAATGGATCTGACATAGTTAAATCCCTATCTTCTTCAGAGTTTTGACCATGAAGGTGTGTTGAATTTTATCAAAGGCCTTTTCTGCGTCAATTGACATGATTATATGATTTTTGTTTTTACTTCTGTTTAAGTGGTGAATTACATTTATTGATTTGTATATGTTAAACAAGCCTTGTTTTCCTGGAATGAAGCCCACTTGATCATGATGTATTATCTTTTTAATATGCTTTTGGATCCAATTAGCTAGAATTTTATTAAGGATTTTTGCATTTATGTGCATCAGGGAAATTGGTCTGTAGTTTTCTTTTCTTGACGTGTCTTTGTTGGATTTTGGTATCAATGTAAGTTGCTTCATAAAAAGTATTTTAGAGTACTCCCACCCTATCAATTTCATGGAAGAGCTTATAGAGGATTGGTGTTATCTCCTTTGTGAAATTTTGGTAGAATTTGCCGTATATGCATCCAGTCCTGGGCTTTTCTTTTTAGGAAGAGCTTTGATTCCAGCTTTGATTTCACTACCTGAAATAGGTTGGTTTAGATTTTCAGTGTCCTCCTGTGTTAATGTGCAGGTGTCGTATGTGTCCAAGTACCTGTCCATGTCCTCCAGATTATCAAACTTGGCAGAGTATAAATTTTCAAAATAGGTTCTGATAATCTTCTGGATTTTGGTTGAGTCTGTGGTGATATCACCATTTTCACCTTTGATTTTGTTGATTTGCTTCACTTCTTTCTTCCTTTTGGTGAGGTTGGTAAGAGGTCTGTCAATCTTCTTTATTTTTTCAAAGAACCAACTCTTTGTTTTATTGATAATTTGTATTTTTTTTGTTCTCAATTTCGTTGATTTTAGTTATTTCTTATCTTCTATTAGCTTTGGGATTGGATTGTTCCTCTTTTTGCTTACCAAACTTATTTCTAGTGACATTCTTAATGAATTAATACTTAAACTTTATAGATTTCACTTAATTTTACTGCTTATACAAACATTCTGAAATGATTAGATTTAATTATGTGTGTTCAATCATTAACATTTTTTGCCATCTTTCATTAGATGGAACTTTGCAGAATACTTTATAGAAGTATTTATAGCTGAAACACTAAATTTGGACTGATCTCTGAATAAATGCTTATAATAGTTCACTAAATATAATGATTATTATATATTTCATATACCTTAATTATACCAGTGGTGTGTGTTTTTCTATTTAATTTTATTAAACATAAGTAAGTACAAAGCTCATGTGTTCCCTATGATAAGTTTTGACAGCAGCATAAATCTGAATATTCCCAAATAAAACAGCAAAGAGAACATTTCTATCACCGGACTTTTCAATCTTGTGAGTCATTGTCATTTCATGGAGTGTATCACCTTTCCTTTACTATCAATTTAGGATGTTTTGCCTGCTTTTAAACTGCATATAAGTGGAATCATAATGTATGGTGTTGTATTTTTTTGTCTCTCTGTACAATGATTCTTTTATATTTTATTAGTTCATAATGTTCTTACATATTGAAGGGATTCTTACATATATAAAGGTCCATATACATGTATATCAGTTTTGGAATTTTCTAGTTTAAAATGCATGTATGAGTATTCTTTGGCTTCTTTGGGGAGTTAATTGTTCCATACAGAATTAATAACCCCCCTTTTCCCATCCTCTCCACCCTCCCTCTTTCTTCTCCCTACTCTCTCCCCCGAACCCTTCATAGCTATAGTTTCTCCAGATTATGATACTTCAAATTTCTGTGTCTATTAAATATATTTGTCTAATTTTCATGATATTCTAAGTTTTATTCTAGCTTATGCAAGTAAGAGAAAACATTTGACCTTTATATCTCTGGATTTTGCTATTTTGCTCAACATGATTTTTTCTATTGCCATCTATTTACTTGCAAAAGCCATTATATTGATCTTTCTAATAGCTGAGTAGAACTCTCTCTCTCTCTCTCTCTCTCCTTTCTCTCTTTTCATCCATTCATCCAGTGAGGGGCATCTTTGTTGATTCTGTAACTTAGCTGTTATAAATACAGCTGCTATAAACATTGATGTAGATGTGTCTTTATAATATGCTGATTCTAGGTCTTCTGGGAAAATACCAGGAGTGGATAGCTGGGTGCATGGTGGTTCCATCCCTAATTTTTTGATGAATCTCCACACTGCTTTTCAGAAGGGCAGCACCAGTCTGCAGTCCTACAACAATGTATTTGTGTTCTTTTCTCCCCAAAACCCCTCCAGCATATGTTATTATTTGTATTCTTCATCTTTGCTATTCTGACTGGAGTGGGGTGAAATCTTAATGTTGTTTTGATTTGCATTTCTCTGATTGCTAGTGATGAAGAACACTTCCTCATATATTTATTGGCTTTTTGAATTTCCTCTGTTGAGAGGTTTCTGTTTAGAGTCTGTTTAGTATCATGGCCCATTTACTAATCAGGATTGTTTGTTTTAGTTGTTCAATTTTTTTGAGTTCTTTGTATATTCTGGATATTAGCTCCCTACGAGAGGATACTTTCTCCTTCTGTAGATTCTCTCTTGACATTGTTAACTAATTCTGTTGCTATACTGAAGCTTCTTAGTATAATGGAATCCCACTCATTTATTCTTGGCTTTGGTTATTTCATTATGGGAGTTTTGTTAAAGAAGTCAGTGCCTACACCTCTGTGGTGGATTGTTGATTCCATTTTTTTTTCTTCTAACAGTTGTAATGTTGCTGGTTTAATTCCTAAATCATTGCTCCATTTTGATTTTCATTTTTGTCCAGGGTGAGATATAAGGATGTAATTTCAATTTTCTGAGTATGACTGTCCATTTTGTTCAACAATATTTGTTGAATAAAGTGTCTTTCCTCCAAGCCATATTTTTTACCCCTTTGTCAAATATAACAGTTGGATAAAGATTTGTGGGTCTGTCTCAGCTTCTTCTCTTCTGTTCCATTGGTCTTTCAGCCTATTATGATATCAATACCATGCCATTTTTGTTACTGCAGCTCTAGTAAGCACTCAGATCAGTTTTGTGATACCTCTTGCATTGGTTTTTTGTTTATTTTCTTGGCTTGTTTTGTTTTTAATTACTAATTTCTTTTTTGCTTAGTAATACTTTGGTTATTCTGGGATGCTTACAGTTCCAAATGAATGTGAGAATTGATTTTTCTATATTTGTGAAGAATGGCATTGGTATCTTGATGGGAATTGCACTGAATCTGACTGTACAATGTTTTGGAGATTCATTTATGCTGTAGCATGTAGATTTTATTCCTCACACTTTCAGAGTTACATATCATTGAATGAAGGGACCACTTATTCCTCATCCAATTATAATAGTGCTTGGATATATGAAAGTTTATATATGTGTTTTTGTGGAAAAAACGTTTTCATTCAAAAACCTAAGAATGGAACTTCTAGGTCAGAAGGTCTGTGTATGTATAACTTAAGAAGAAACTTCTCATTTATGACAGACCCATAGCCAACACTGTGCTTCATGGAGAAAGACTGAAAGCATTTCCACTGAATTCAGGAATAAGACAAGGTTGCCACTTTCACCACTCTTATTCAATATAGTCCTTGAGTCCCTAGCCAGAGCTATTGGACAAGTAAGGAAATCAAAGGAATTCAAATAGGAAAAGAGGAAGTCAAGTTGTCTCTATTTGCTGATGACATAATCCTATACCTAAAGGACCAAATAAGCTTGACCAGAAGACTTCTAGAGCTTATAAATGATTTCAGCAAAGTGGCTGGCTGTAAGATCAACACTCAAAAACCATTAGTTTTCCTATACTCTAGCAACAATTCCCCTGAAGAAGAAATCAGGAACTCTCTGTCCCATTCACAATCTCCAAAAAAAAAAAAATTTGGGCATCAATCTTACAAAGGATATTAAGGACCTCTACAACAAAAGCTATCAAACATTAAAAAAGAAATTGCAGAAGTTTTGAATAGAAGGAAAAACATTTCATGTTCTTGGTTATGCAGAATCAATATAATAAAAAAGGCCATTCTACCCAAAGCCCTTTACAGATTCAATGCAATCCCCATCAAGATATCAATAATATTCTTCATAGATACAGAAAAATCAATTCTCAAATTCATATGGAATAACAGAAGACCCAGAGTAGCCAAAACATTACTTAGCAAGAAAGAGAAAGCAGGAGGTATAGGGTTATAGTAACAAAAAGAGCACACTCTTTTTTGTTATCATATTTTGGTATCATAACAGAAACAAAGATCAGTGGAACAGAATAGAAGATACCAAGATGAACCCTCAAATCTTTAACTATTGGATATTGATAAAGGGGGCAAAAGCATAGTGTGGAAGAAGGACAGCTTGTTCAACAAATGGTGCTGGACAATCTGGACAGCCATATGCAGACAACTGATATTGGATCATTACTTCTCATCCTGCACAAGAATCAAATCAAAATGGTTAAAGGATCTGGATAATAAACCAGTAACTTTACAATTGCTTGAAGAAAAAGTAGGATCAAAACTGCAAGGCATAAGTGTAGGTTCCGACTTCCTTAACAAGACTCATGCACCCATGGTGCAAGCAGTAAAATCAAGAATAAATGAATAGGATACAATTAAACTAAAAAGCTTTTATACAGCTAAATAATTAGTCAAGAGTGTGAAGACAGAACCTACAGAATAGGAGAAAATCTGTGCCTGCTACATTTCAGACAGAGGACTAATATCCAGAATATAGAAAGAGCTAAAAAAACTAAACAACAAAACCACAAATAATCCAATCAGTAAGTGGGCTGTGGATCTAAAAAGAAATTTCTCACCAGTGAAGTCCAGACAGCCCATAAACATATGAGAAAATGCTCTACATCACTAGCAATCAGAGAAATACAAATCAAAACTTCACTGAGATTTCACCTCACTCTTGTTAGAGTGGCAAAATGAAGAATATAAACAATGACAGATGCTGGAGGGACTGTGGGAAAAGAGGAACACTGTCACATTGCTGGTGGGAGTGTAAACTGGTTCAGCCACTCTGGAAAGCAGTGTGGAGACTCCTCAAACAATTAGGTCTGGAACCACCTTATGACCCACCTATCCCACTCCTGGGTTTTTCCCCAAAAAAGCTAGAATCAGCATATTATAGAGATACAGCTTCATCAATGTTTACAGCAGCTCAATTTACTATAGTTAGACTATGGAACCAACCCAGATGCCCCTCATTTGACAAGTGTATTGAAAAACTTTGGTACATATATACAATGGAATGCTACTTGGCTATTAAAGAAAATGATATTATGGCTTTTGCAGCCAAATGGATGGAGATGAAAAAAATTATGCTGAGTGAAATATCCCAGACTCAGAGTTTCAAGGGCTGAATGTTTTGTCTCATTTGTGGAAGCTAGAATACAACCGGAAACAGTTTGATAGATGGCTAAGTTAATAATAACCTCAACATGTATGAACATACCTGAATGAGCAGTGATTGGCTACTGCTTCTGTTTGAAATGATTCTGTGTTTTGACTGGTCTGCAGCTTCAAAGTGCTCTTTGGTATCTCCTTTGTTCCGTGGAATGGTCACCATTCATACATGATAGAATTGGTAAAATACTAGTTAGATTGAGTCTTCCTTGCCTCCACTTGGTCACCTTTGTATGAATCCAACAGTTGTTTTGTTTTGCTTTATGTTTTTTGTTTTTTTCCAGACAATTTTTTAATGATTTTTAGCTGACGTTTATGAAGAGAGTGAGTACTTGAACTGTGCAGCCAACGAAAGGAATTCCTAAGGAGTACATTTCTTTACTGAGCTGTGTCCTACCATCCTTTGGGCCCTGTGCTGGAAAAGTAGAATCAAGTCTTAAATAATGCCTTTTTAATTGTATCATCTAGTATTATAGATGTAGAACAGTACTGTATCATATTCTGATTGTAAAACCTCTTGTACCTGCTTTATGATGCATAGTAGTGACTGTGCTTTATCAGAGCTATTTTTTATGATGTTCCTTTAGAATTGTTTTCTTTTTAGATGATTATTGAGAAGCTAATAAAAAAAATGTTGCCAGGTTAAAAAAAAAAAAGAAAAAAAGAAATATCTCAAACTCAGAGACTCTAGGACCAAATGCTTTCTCTCATTTGTGGAAGCTAGGAAACAGTTGGAAACTGTATGATAGATGGCTTAGCTAATGATAACCTCAACATATATGAATTTTTACACAAGCAGGGGGAACCTGGCCTATGATGCTAGGGGATGAAGGGAGGGTGGCAGGGAGGTGGGGAGGGAAAAAGAAGGATATCAAGGAGGTTGGAGGGAAGGAGTATGGGGAAATCAAGCCAGTGGGGAACCTTCAACTTCCATGATAAGTCCAATTAACATGTGATTAAGTAGGGGAAAACATGGAATCACGGGGAACCCAAGGTGGGGAAACCATGAAATGGCATCAGCCTTGGCTTGCTCTGTCATTATACATTGGTTCTTGATTGTATGACAATGATTCCCTCCTAAATGTAAGACTATCTTTAATGAATAAAAATGAATTAAAAAAACGAGAAACTTCTCAACTCTCTACCAATGAGTTCTACTATTCTACACTTGCCTCATCTGTTTATTACATCTTCAGTTTTGGAGAGGGATTGTGATACACTTTGATTTAAACTTAATATATTACTTTCACCATTTGCTCTGAGTTTGCCTGAAATCTTCATATAATCACCATCTTCTAGATGTAAATTACTTTTCCAGTCCCTTCAGTATCAGTCTTCTTTATAATAAAATATAAAGAGGAAAATTCAAGTAGTAAAAGTATATAAAATACATGTGGAACTGTTTTACCACAACTTCTTCTCTCCAGAATAAGCATGTACTTATTTGTATTCATATTTTTGCATATGTCTGTACCCAATATCTTAAAAAGCTCAAGACAAATAATAACTAGATCAGAAAAGTTCTGTGTTACTCATATGATATGTATAGGGTTTACTTTTTCATAAATCTTTATGATATATATAAAGATATATCTATATGAGTGTATTAATATGTCATATATACATACACATACTTATGTATTTATATGGTGATAGTGAGCTGTGGCAAGACAATACTGTGACCAAGATAAATAAAAATTAATTCCTAGGGCTCAGATCTTTGGTCAGAAGTTCTGGGAGAAAATAAGTAAATTTGACACCATTTTTCTATATGGTTTCATCTCTGCTTAAAAGCTGAAAAAAAAATAGAATTGTCTCAAAAGTCCCAAAGGATCTTTTCCTTTGAATCAGAGCCTCCTGAGACACTGCAAGGCAGAGATCCAAGCAGGTGCATACACTGGAGTCTGGAGACTCTTCAAAAGGTGCAGGGATGCTGGGTAGTGAAAGAACCGGAAGGCTGTGGGATTCTTGGTGCTCAGCACTCTCAGGCATGCACATTAGTCTGGTCTCTGCTAGCACTGAGGTGAGTTTCAGTGATTTCCAGACTCATATTTTCAGAAAATGGAAAACTTTCAGTAACAGAAACACACGTGGTTGAAGGCAAGTCCAGGATTTGGTTTTAGCTCTCACCATTTATTTGGAGAATGAGAAGGAAAGGGTTTCCCTACTTGTGAAATAAATTTAAATCCTACCTCATAATTCTTTGTAGATATAAAACTCATGCAGTAATGTGTTGCAATAGGAGGAAAACAAATTTATTTGCTTCAATTGTTGGATCATTACAGTCAGATTTACTTTCAGTAGGAAAGGTCTTTGTGGGAAAGTGAAAAGTAATCCAAGATTAGACTTGAATCCTACAAGGCATTGAAAGGACTTGCTGAAAGAAGCTTCAATAGACAAATCCTCCCAAAGGTCCACTGCCCCTTGTAACCATACAGCATTTGCGTGAACAAGTCCAGAGATAAGAATACAGCTATGAAACAGATATGTTCTCTCTGTTCAGAAAGATCACTTTGCTAAAGACTGATGTTCTGCAACTTTTCACATTTGTTTTGTCTCTTCATTAATATACAACTAAGAAACAGATATGTGCATGTACTGATAGATCACAATGAATACTACTATTATGTATAACTATTTTTTTAAGAGAGGAGAACAGTGAGAGAGACAGAGGGAGGAGGAGAGAGAGAGAGAGAATCAATTTTTATTGAATTCTTCACATAGTTTTCATTGCTTTAACATTTAGTTGTGTATGTGGGTGCTGGGGTTTGAACCCGTATACTTGTGCAAGCCGGGCAAGTGCTGTAACCACAGAGCCACCGCTCCAGCCCCTATATATACTTCTTATGCATCCATAAAATTTTTTTAGTTGATTTATCTTTCCTGTACTTGAAAATCAATTTCTTCAGTGGTATCATGACTTCTTATGTTCAGCTTATACAACCATTCTTCTGTATATTATTTTAATTGATGTAGATTGATCAAACATGTGGCTTTGAAGTCAAACTTTGATTTTAACCTCACCTGTACTAGTTTTAAGTTTATGTGAACCAAGATAATTTGATTCTCCCTGCATCTCCGTCTCCTCGTGTATAAAATGATGACTATAATATATATTTGTGTTAAGTTTGAGTACAGAAATCAGCCCATACTAATTACTACCCTGAGTAGAGGGAATTCTATCTTGTTAGTTAGTATATCCTTACAAACTAGAATGATATCAGAATGTTGAAAACATTCAATGAATATCTGTCAAACAAATAATGTATGTCTCAGCATGTATTCTGATGATTGTTACAATAGATAACATGAATTAACGATCATATTCCAGGCGCTCTTGAGATTTATTATTTAGCCATTCTAAAATGTCTATCGTATGTATTATTGTCACTCTCCTTCAAAAGTTGTGAAAATTGTAAAAGGGGAGGTTTGTGACTTGCTCAAGTCCATCCATTTAGTTAGTTTTAGAAACAAGATTTATCCCATGGAGCCTGGGGTGACCATGTCTCCATAGTAAGCAAGGCATAAAAATTAGCTCTCATATTTTCAGAGAGCAGACACTTGGCCATTTTCTTTTCCTTCCTTTGAACATATTCTAGTTTTTTTAATTGGTTCAACACTGTCTTACATAATGAAGGAATTCATACCTTTACTTTCATACATGCACACATAATGACAAAGTAGCTTAAACCTGATTCTTGTACAGGATCTCCCTCCAATTCCTTCCCCTACTCCCTGCCACTCCCCGATCTCCTTTGTAATATCCCCATGTTACAAGTATGAAAGACCATATACATGTATTTTAATCAATGAATTTGCTAGATTTATACACCTAACTGGATAAAGGGTGGTGTTCAATACTGTGGAGTATATTCTACTTTTATTATTAGTTCAACTGATAACACAATCCATTTTAATCCCTGAGTGTCATCATTCAGGAACTTGTAAACAAAATTTATGTACTGAGGAGAGGCAAGGAAGAATCTGTTCTGAGTTTGTCTATAATTTATCAAGTATGGATTGATTTTTTATTATGTATTAATGATGCTTAGAAGTGGCTATGATGGCTGGTCAGTTTCACTTTGCAAGAGAGCTGTGCAGAGCCAAAAGATCCTACATCTCATAGCCTGGTCTTTTCTCCAGTCTTGTGGCTCTTGTGACTTCTGGCTTCTTTAGAAGTGCAGAGATATCCAAGGCAGCATTCCACACAGACCCCTCTTTATGGGAGTTCCAATAGACAAATGCTTAGTTACCCTAGAGGTAGCAAGGCCATTGAAGGGATTTAGCTGAATGTTAATTTCCTGAATTTCATTCCAGATTTAAAAGATGTTTATATATATTCTTTTCTATCTAAAACACAGGAACACATTTTAGTCTCCCGGCAATCATAGTAAAAACATTTATTTTCTAAATTTGACTTTCCAATATCCTGATATATTTGAGGTTTTTGAAATTTCTCACTGTTTTTTTCTCTTATTTATTTTAAAGAGAGATGGACAGTGAGAGAAAGAGAATAAATAGCATTTAGTTTTTCCACATAGCTTTCATTCCTTCAACACTTCATTGTGTACATGGTGCTGGTGTTCAAACCTGCATCCTCACCCATGCCAGGCAAGCCCTGTAATTGCTGAGCCACAGTTCCAGCCCCTTACAATGTCATTTTAACCCAAAATATACAATAACACTTGAATTAGGTTAAACTGAGCAGATCTGAATTTCATAAATTAGTCAAGGTAAACTTGATCTCATGAATGCTCTTAATTGACATAGTGATAATAATAAAAATGGCAATAGTGATTATCTCATATCCATTTAGCATTCATTATGCATTATTCAGTTTTATAACCTCAAAGAAAATAATCATATTGAATAATCCTGACAAATTAGCAATTATAATCCCATTTTAGATAGAGAAAACTGAGCCTTTACGTGGTTAAACAACTCATCCTTATCACATACTACGTGAAGCAGGAAACAGGTGAAATATGAAACTACAGAGTGACTCCAGAGGAATTTGATCACTTCTCATTCCAAACACCTTATTTGAAATCACACAGTTAAAAAAAAAAAAAAAAAAAACTGGTTTCCATGATCTTTATTTACCTTTGATTTGCTTTCTGGTCCAGGGAACTGTCACTGTTAAAGAGTGTAAAATGCTCTCATGCTCTCCTTCTGTCGAACATTATGTCTGGGGCCAACAGCTCCAGCCTGACTCCAGGATTCTTTATCTTGAATGGTGTTCCTGGGCTGGAAGCTACACACATCTGGATCTCTGTGCCATTCTGCTTCATGTACGTCATTGCCTTCATGGGGAACTGGGGGCTCATTTACCTCATTGGCCATGAGGAGACCCTTCACCGACCCATGTACTATTTCCTGGCCCTGCTCTCCTCCACTGATGTGGCCTTGGGCACCACCACCGTACCCAAAATGTTGTGCATATTCTGGTTCAACCTCAAGGAGATTGACTTCAATGCCTGCCTGGTCCAGATGTTTTTTGTCCACATGTTGACTGGGATGGAGTCTGGGGTGCTCATGCTCATGGCCCTGGACCGCTATGTGGCCATCTGCTACCCTTTACGCTACACCACCATCCTCACCAACCCTGTCATTGCCAAGGCCGGCTTTGCCACCTTCTTGAGGAGTGTGATGCTCATCATTCCATTCACTTTCCTTACCAAGCGCCTGCCCTATTGTCAGGGCAATCTCATCCCCCATACCTACTGTGATCACATGTCTGTGGCCAAGGCATCCTGTGGCAATGTCAAGGTCAACGCTATCTATGGTCTGATGGTTGCTCTCCTAATTGGGGTGTTTGATATATGTTGCATCTCTGCTTCTTACGCTATGATCTTGAGGGCTGTAGTGAGCCTGTCATCAGCAGATGCTCGTCACAAAGCCTTCAGCACATGTACATCTCATATGTGTGCTATTGTAATCACTTATGTACCTGCTTTTTTTACTTTTTTCACTCATCGTTTTGGAGGCCACACTATTCCTCACCACATACACATCATCGTGGCCAACCTTTATCTGCTGTTGCCTCCTACCATGAACCCAATTGTTTATGGAGTCAAGACCAAGCAGATTCGGGAAGGAGTCATCAAATTCCTCCTTGGAGATAAGATTGGCTTCACTTGAGACAAATGAAGAATGAACTATATTGCTTGACATGGAGAAAAAATTGTAGAAAAGAATTAATAAAAGATGCAAGTAAAATGATATTAATCACTCTAAAATGTGGATTTTCTGTAGTCTTTGCAGGTGTACATTATAAAGTGATTTTTGTTAGCTAATATCTATCAAAATAGAGAATGCAGAATTAAGAGTATAAAATTCCCATTCCTAGTAAAGTTCATGTTTTTCATAGGTTTTTGTAGAGTCATATGTCTAGTGATGCCAGAAAGGCAATAAAATGAGGAATATAGGCCTGGTGTCATCAGTGCATTGTGTATAAAATGAAGAGTCTGGGATAAAGTGGAGCAAGTACATCCTTTCCATTAGAGGTAAATTCTTCTCAGATCAATTGTATTTTGCCATGATGTTACAAGGGCTCAATGTTGCAATATTTTCTGATAATTTTTAAAGACAAGCAAGATTTAGATGTTTTGTAAAATCTTCCTATTTTATTTGTTCACTATTTTTTAAAATACCTATGTTTCATACAAAAGTGTCTAATTGTTCTATTTTTTTTCTGTGTAATCACTTTGGAATCTCCATTTAAAATGCATCTAAAAGATGACCAAGCACAATTCTCATGATTTAAATTCGGAAAAGTTGTAGTGACATACAACCTAAGGCATTTGTAGAAATATTTTGGGAAGGAGAGGGGGGATAAGGGTGGATAATTGGGGGGATCTTGGGGGGTAAATCTAATATTCAGAACTATACATAT
>PVKS010047144.1:0-12957 GCA_004027875.1 Aplodontia rufa | reverse complement strand
GCATTTAGTTCAATGAAATACTGTCATAGCAATAATTGCCCTGCCCCAGTGATGGATATCCCCTGGCCAATTGGGGTGTCCTTCTTGATCTTAAAAAATGAGACTATTCCTCTCCCCAGATCATAAACTAACAGTGCTGGAACCTACTGCATGTCCTTCGTTACCAGCAGCCTCCATCTCCTGTAGGTAAAAAGGGTTGGTAGTCAGGTCAGAGGGCAGGTTCTCTTTGTCCATTTTTCTTCATCCCAGG
This sequence comes from Aplodontia rufa, assembly GCA_004027875.1. Lineage (NCBI taxonomy): Eukaryota > Metazoa > Chordata > Mammalia > Rodentia > Aplodontiidae > Aplodontia > Aplodontia rufa. The sequence continues at coordinate 12,707 of PVKS010047144.1, read as the reverse complement.
CAGCTTTCCTTGGATTTTTTTTTACTCCACCTAGGGTTGCTGTCCCTGATGCACAGCCAGATGATCTGCACCTGTCTGTGGCCAAGCTGAGAAACCATGCTGAGACTTCCAGCACTGGGTTAAAAGTATCTTTAAATCTTTTAAAAATCTTTTTCTTTGTTTCCTACTATACTTGAACATCAGAGGCAGTGGCTTTTTGCATTCTCAATTCAGTTTCTGACTGTTCATACTCCTTATCATGCAATTGTGTAAATGCCTGTACATATAGAATGTCTTCCATGTACTCTATCTCTGACAGACCAACTCCAAGGTTGTATAATAACTCAGAAAAACCATTTGAAGACTAGATTGTGTTACAGTAAAATACCTTTGTCTTATACAGGCTTATACCTATGGGTGGCCCATACTAGAGACCACTAGTAAGATCAATGTAGTGTGTCCCATGTCTTAAAGGGCCAATAATAGATACGAAAAAGAAACATAGAAACAGACAACCAGAGAGGATGCCAAAAACCATGCATGACAGATGGGAACCATTAAAACAGACAGACCTGCACATACAAAATTTCTTCCACTTTCTTTACCTCTGACAGACCAATTCGCATTGCAAGATTGTATAATAATTCAGAAAGCTATTCAAAGGCCAGATAGTAAAATATTATCTTTTCCTTAGACAGGCTTATGGGTATAGGTGGCCCTATCTTCTACTTCCTTTACCTCTGACAGACCAACTCCAACTATGAGATTGTATATAAAAGAAACAAAGGTAGACAACCACAGAGGATCCCCCAAAACCATGGGTGACAGACAGGAGCTGTAAAACAGACCATCTAAGATCTCTCCGAAGAGACTACCTATAGGATCAACACAATATTGTCCATGTCTTTTAAGAGCCAGTAACAGATATAAACAAAACTCAGACAGACAACCAGAGGGAATTCCCAAACCCACGGCCAAACAGAACCTTGAATAGACCAGATGGAAGTAAATATCCCTAGGTTCTTGAGTGTCCCTTAACCTTCAGCAGTGGCACCACAGATACCCCAGAAAGAGGGATCAAATGTTTCCATGAAGAGAAATCAGATGTGTGGAATCAAGGGTCTCTGCATGCACACCAGGGGACTTACCAGATGCCCTAGAGTATTGCAACTTATTGTGTTCAGTTTCCTTTCTCTCAAAGTAGACCAAGGTGGAGCAATCCATACCGTTAAGTGAGAGAAGGTGGGAGTTCCCTGAAGCAAAAAGGGGCTTCCACAGCAACTAAGACATTCTTCAGCCTCTCCCTTTACTCACAGAAATAGCTCCTCTGGTTTGACCCAAGGCAAACTCACCCATCTCCTAACTCTCCAGCAGTTGGCTGTCAACAAGATTGCCTTACATTATCAGCATGGAAGTGGGGTCTCTTGGAGTGCCAGGCCTGCCCAAAAAAGCTACAGCGGGGGTGGGGAGTGGGGTAGGGGAGGGTGCTCTGGGGTCCCATCTGGGTTGCAAAATTTGTTACCAAAAGCTCAGTCCTAGTTCCCAATGCCAATCCAATAATGAAGACACGGTTTTGGGTAAAAGAAAAAAAGTTTTATTGCTTTGCCAGCAAAGGAGAAACATGGAGAACTCCTGTCCCAGAGGCTGTTATTCTACCCATCAGGGGGAACAGGGGCATTTTAAAGGCTATATTCCACATGTTCTCTGACTAGAGTTGTCATTCACTTGTTAATTTGGTAGGTAGTCATTTCTGAGATCTGCTGGTACCCTCACCAAACTCTAGTGGTGGGTATATGCTCAAGGACAGAGAACTCTGCCCAGGATGGGGAAGAAAGGTCATCTTGCCCCTCCCCCCCCATATTAGGGATGGGGAGTGACTACAGAGCAGGAAGGAGAGAGAAGAGAAAGAATACCATGTCATTTTAAAATTAAGTTGCAATGGCAGAGAAATAAGGGCATATTCAAAGCATAAAGTGGACCACTGTTATAAGTTCCTCAGAACTACAGTGTATACCTGAGATAGTCAACTTTGAAAAAGCTTTATTTTGTCTTGTAGTTTTGTCTTGTGACCAATTGATTAGGTTGCTTTGGGCCCGTAGCAGCACATGCTGGCAGGAATATGAGGCAGAGCAAAATTATTCACCTCGTAGCTGGGAAGTGAAAGAGAACAAGGAGGGGGCTGGAGTCCCAGAATCCTCTTCAAGGAGATACCCCAGTGAGCTTCCCCTAGATCTCCCATTAGGCCCAACCTCTTAAAGGTTCCACCAGCTCCCAAAAGTTCCATAAGCTGAGGGACCAAACCTTTGATACATGGACCTTTGGTGGCCATGTATCCAAACGACAGCTCTCTGCTTCCTTGCCTGCAGTTGGTGCTAGCACTTTTTTAAAATTTTAGTCATTCTGATAAGTATGTATTCATATTTCATTGTGATTTTAATTTTCTTTTCCCTGATGGCCAGTGAAAGCAAAAATCTTACTCTTTTTTTTAATTGGGCAACAGATAATTTTCATTGGAGCATTAGAACTATACATAGCATTTGGGTTCTTTTTGACAAAATTATACACATAAGGAATTCGATCCCCATTCCTTTCCCCTTTTCCTTCCAGCCACCTCCCCATTTTCTTTTTCTTTTCTTTTTTCTCTTTTTTTTGTTAAAGAGAGAGGGACAGTGAGAGAGAGGGAGAGACAATTAATTTTTTTATTTAGTTTTCATGTGGCTTTTGTTGTTCTGACGCTTTGTTGTGTATGTGGTGCTGGGTTTTGAACCTGCTTTCCCGCACATGCCAGGCAAGCACTGGAAACACCGAGCCACCACTCCAGCCCCACCTCCCCTTTTTATTCCTCTTCTACTCTTCCTTTCAATTATTTTATTATTTATTTATTTATTTATTTATTTTTCTTTTCTTTCTTTTTTTTTTATTGATGAGACCACCATATGATCCAGCTATTCCACTCCTGGGAATCTTTCCAGGGGATTTAGAATCAGCACATTATAGTGACACAGCAATATCTATGTTCATAGCAGCTCAATTTACAATAGGTAAATCAAGGAAATTTTATTTATTTTTGATTGGTAATTTCTCTACATACATAAAGGCGAAGTTTCCTTTTGTACATTTATATATGTATCTAACATATATAAATGTTGGATTTCTTTTTTAGAATCTAATTTGTTAGATTTTTTCTGTATTTTTTCCTCTTTCCCTTCTTTCTTCCCTCCTTCTCATTCTCCTAATTCTACTCCACTGATGTTCCCCATATTTTTATGATATCCTATCCCTTCCCCACAGCCTTCTTTCCTTTATTTTGCTCTAACTTCCACATATAAGAGAAAACATTTGACTCTTGACCTTCTGAGTCTGACTTGCTTCACTTAGCATGAAAAGCTTATTTTTCATGTTATTACCCTTCTGGGAAAATTGTTGGGTTTGTTTTTGAGATTTTTTGCCATTTTCTAATTCTTATTGAACCACTTGCTTTTTAAATGTTATTTTTATTTTTATCAGTTCTTTTTAGCTATACATGTCAATAGAGTTTATTTTGACAAAATTATAAAAGCATGAAATATGATTTGCTCTAATTCAGTCCCCAGTACTTCCCCTTTCCCTCCCTTCTCCCTCCTCCATTCCCTTCCCTCTACTCTACTGATCTTTCGGCTATTTGCTTACTTTTTTTTTTAAATTAGTGTCTTGTGGATGTGCGTGATGGTGAGATGCACTGTGGTATATTCATATATGTACATAGAAAAGTTAGGTCAGATTCATTCCACTGTCTTTTCCTATCCCATGCTTCCTCCCTTCCCTTCATTTCCCATTCCTCCTCCCTTCCCTTCATTTCCTTCATTCCCCATTCCTCCTCCCTTCCCTTCATTTCCTTATGTCTACTCCACTGATCTTGCTTCTACTTCTTTTTATATCCCCCACCTTATTTGTTTTTCCGATATTGTTTTCATGGTTCATCACTGAGGTTAAGACAAGGACCACATTGCTTGTCCTGAGAGTGACAGTTGTACCTTTTCTGTAAAAAGGCTTGTACAATATGCTAACCATACTTTCTGCAATCTAGAGATAAGGAAGTTGGTTAACTGCCTTCCCTGAAATAGAACATGTTGGAACCAGACCATTTTCCACAACAAAGGACACCATGCTAATCTACTACACCCATCTCTTTACCATTCCATCATAATGCAATATCGTAGTAAAATTCTTGTATACCAGTGCCATCTTGGTTTCACTTGCTTCCAATCAAGTCCAGAGGCAGCCCACACAAGGAAGAAAACAAGAGGAGGGGGGTCTCCCAATTTCCAAAAAATGCCTATGCATTTCTGAAAACGGTCTTGAATAATCCTCCCTTTTCTTAACTAAGACCTCTTTTATAGACAAAACCCTTAGAAGAAAGCCCTTGACTTAAGGCCTAGAGAAATTGCTTTGTGAGCTTTTTTCCACATCTATCCCCCATCCCCCACTTCTATTCTTTGATCAAGAATAGAAGTTCCTTTTGATTCTCCTTTGGTACTCAGGTTTGTTATTGGCTTTACAACACTAAGAAAGGAGAAAGGACTCAGTTTGGGGTCAGATTCAATGACAAGTTTTTTTTTTATATATTCTAGATATGAGTTCTTTGTCAGAATTTGAATTAGAAATATTCTCCCTTGCAGTCTGTAGCTTGTCTTTCGTTTCTGTTATTAGGGGCTTTCTCAGAGCAAAAGATTTTGATTTTGGTGAAGTACAATTTATTGATCCCCCTTATTTATGGGTCATTGTTTTGGTGTCATGTGTAAGAAGTCTTTACCAAATCTTAGGTCCCAAAGATTTTCTCCTGTGTTTTCTTTCAAAAGTTCATAGTTTGGGTACTGGGATAGAGGGCTTCTCCAGTTTGTAGGAGATCTCAAGTTTGAACCCCAGCACCATAAAAAGTTTATAATTTTATATTTTACAATTAAGTTTATGGATCATTTTGACTTAATTATTGTGTGAGGTTTGAGGTTTATATCCAGGTTCAATTTTTGCCTATGAATATCGTATTTCTAGAATACATTTTTTGGAAAGGCTGTCCTTCTTGCATTGAATTTCTTTTTCAACATCACAAAACCCAGTTGAACAGATTCTGTGCATCTCTCTCTCTGGGGCAGAAAATGAGAGAAAGAGAAAGAGAGAATCAATTCTATTTATTTTTTCATCTGGCCTTTGTTTCTCTGACACTTAGTTGTGTATGTGGTGCTGGGGTTTGAACCCAGGTCCTTGCACATGCTAGGCAAGTACTCCAACCTCTGAGCCACTGTTCCAGTCCCACATTTTTTTTTTGAGAGATAGAGATAACTTTCTTTTTTCACTTGATTTTTGTTTTTCCTCTACTTAGTTGTGTACATGGTGTTGGGGATCAAACGCAGGTCCTTGCTGATGCCAAGCAAGCACTCTACCACTGAGCTACCACTCCAGCCCCTGTGTGCATCTCTTTTGGTGCTCTCTATTCTGGTGTATGAACCTGCATGTCTCCAATACTACAATGTTATGTTCACTGTAGCTATGTAACACAGAAAATGCCTGGCTTAAATAGCATAATAGATTTTTCAACTTTATGAAGGTGTTAAAATGATACACGATCAATAGAAACTGTATTTTCCATTTTGATCTTTTCTGTACTAGTGATATGACTGACTATGGTGCTCTTTCGTTATGGTGGGCTGAAACAAACCACAGTTGCCAATCAATCATACAACCATGAGGGAAAATAACCAAGACTACATTGTGTGGTGTTCCTAAGCTATGATATTCAGTATGTTAGGTGTATTAAATGCATTTTTAACTTACAATATTTTCATCTTACAATGAGTTTTTTGAGATGCAACCTCATAGTAAGTTGAGCAGCATCTATATATGTTAATATGAAGTAGAGTGATTCCTCCATCCTTATTCTTCTTTTTCAATATTTATTATTTTAGGGGTTGAGCCTGTCCATATAAGTTTTCAAATAATCTGGTCTATGGGTACAAAGAGCCTTGCTGGAAATTGCCTTAAATATACAGACCAATTTTGGGGAGAATTCACCTCATTTCTATTCTTTCAACTCATGAATAGAGTATGTTTCTTTATCTAGATCATTCATTTCTTTCATTAAAATATGTATGATTTTCAGCATTCAGAATCTGTATATATTTATTAAACATTCATTCCCAACTGTTGGTACTGGTGATTGAATCCAGGGGTGCTCTACCACTGAGCTACCCAGCTCAGTCCTTTTTTATTTTATTTTGAGACAAGGTCTCAGTAAGTTGCTCAGGCTTGCCTCAAACTGGTGATTTTTCTCAGACTCCTGAGTCTCTAGGATTACAGATGTGCACCACCACACCCAGCAGTGTTTTTTTTAATCATGTTTTAGTCAGCTTTTTCCCCTTCTGTGACCAAAAGACGTGACAAGAACAATTTTAGAGGAGGAAAAGTTGATAAACCCTAAAGGCATGTCCCCAGTTACTGGATCCTACAGCTATCTATACCCTACCTTCCAGACAGTAACCACCCAGGTGATCACTATCAGTGCATTAATGCACTAATTAAGATAAGGCTTTTCAAGGCTTTTATAATGCAGTTGTTTTACCACTGAACTTTCTTGCATTATCTCACACATGAGCTTTTGGGGGATACCTCATGTCTAAAACATAACAGCCATTATAAATGACTTTGTACTTTTAATTTCAGTTTTCACGTGTTTGTTCATTGTAGAAATACAATAGATTTTTTGTGTGTTTATCTTCTATACTATGATGAATCTGAACTCATATTATTTCTAGGAGTCTTTTTTGTCCATTCCTTGGAATTTTCTAACTAGGTAAGTATGTCATCTGCAAATTGAGCTAGTTTTATTTCTTTCTTTCTATTCTTTACTTCCTTTCCTTGTTTTATTGCGATAGAATTTATAGTACTAAGTTGAACAAAAGGTTGTAGAAAGCTAACATCATTGCTTTGTTTTGGATCTTAGAGGGAAATCAGTCTTTTACCACTGTGTATGTTAGTTGTAGAGTTGATTTTTTATATTTTAAGACAGTTTTTAAATTGTCTCATTTTTTGTTCCTTAATTTAAAAAATTTTAATTATGGTAAAATACACATAACATAAAATTTACCAACTTAAGCATTCTTAGTGTTAAGAACAACCACATTGTTTTGAAACCAATTTATCTAACTCCTTTAATCTTGCAAAATTGAAGCTGTATACCCATTAAATAACAAGACCCTATTCCCCCCCATCTTCAGTCCCTGGTGATCTGTATTTTAATGTCTCAATGAATTTGACTACTTTATATAAGTGGAATCATGCAGTATGATTTTACAACTAGCTTATTTATATAAAATAAAATAAAGTGCAATCCTTTGAAAATATGTTTTTGTTGTTAGATCTTTCTTTCCATTTTACTGTATATAGAGCATACAACCATGCTTAAAAAATGGGTAAATTTGGTGGGCTGGAGCGGTGGCTCAGCGGTTTCAGCGCTTGCCTGGCAAGCACGAGGACCCGGGTTCAAACCCCAGGACTAGGTACACAAGTAAGTGTTAGAGCAAGGAAGGCCATGTGGAAAACTAAATAAAGTTGTTCCTCTCTTTCTCTGTCTCTCTCACTGTCCCTCTCTCTTAAAAAAAAAATGGGTAAATTTGGGAGTTGGAGAGGTGACTGACTCAGCAGTAGAGCACTTGCCTGGCTTGCACAAGGACCCAGATTCAACCCCAGCTCCATATATACAACGAAGTGTAGAAGAAACAAAAAGCAGATAAAAAAACATAAATAAAAATTGACTTTCTCTCTCTTTCCCTTTTACTCTCTGTCCTCTCTCTTTAAAAAAAAGATTAAATTTTAAAAATCACAAATTTAAAGTAAGCTTGTTTGTAGATAGTATAGAGTTGGGTGATTTATTTTTTATTTTTTAGAGAAGGACAGTGAGAGAGAGAGAGAGAATGAATCAATTTTATGGCTTTCATTGCTCTGACACTTAGTTGTGTATGTGGGTGCTGGGGTTTGTGTGTACTTGCACATGCAGGGCAAGTGCTGTAACTACTGAGCCACCACTCCAGCCCTGGTGGGTGATTTATTTTTAAATCCACTCTTCCAATTTCTGTCTTTTAGTTTTTATTCTTCTACCATTTACTTTAAAAGTAATTATTGATATGTTAGGGCTTAAATCTGCCATTTTATTAGTTTTTGTTTGTTCATTTTCTTTCTCATTCCTGTATTTCTCCTTTTTTCCCTTCCTGTAGGATACTTGAGCATTTTTAGAAATTCCATTTTAATTTATCTATACTGGTTTTGAATATGTCTATTTGTATAGTTATTTGCTTGTTAGTATAGATATTAAAGCATACATCACATATCACCACCTACTTGCATCAGCATTTATAATATTTCAAGTGAAGTAGAGAAACTTTACTTTTATTTAGGTCCCTTTCCCATCCTCCCTTGTAAATATAAATAGCTTATTTCCTCTATGTTCATCAAATCCAGATCAGCTGATGATGTAGTTTTTGCTTTAGTGGCCAAGCATGATTTTTAAAATTCAGAAGAATGTTATTCTGCTATATTTACCCCTACTCTTAACTCACTCCATCCTTTCTTCTTCCTTCTTGAGGCCTCATCCTTCTGTTATAATTTCTTTTCTGTTTAAATAATTTCTTTTAGCTATTAAGTGTAGGTCCACTCATAACTAGTTCTCTTAAATTTACTTCATCTCAGAATTTTTTTATTTCTTCTTCATTCCTGAGGGATATATTTGCTGGATATAGAATTAAGAATTTACAGTGGGGGGAAATCAGAGGGCTGACTACTCCAACCCTACACTGAACCACATCTTAAAGGCAGATGGCAGTGTCACTGTGGTGAATGGGAAAGCAGAGTGTCAACTAGCCCTCTCAGATTGCTTTGTCTGCCTCCCAGATAAAGATGTGTTCAGGATGCGCAGCTCCCTCTGGGCCTCATTTACACAACATCAGCAGAAATACTTCCTGTTTTTGTTGAGTGGGGGTGGGAGTGGTAGATCAGATTCCTGGCATTGTCATCCCTGGCCTCCAAGCACCACGGCCCATTTCCACATGTACCTGGGGGATTGAAGATAAACTCCCCACTCGGTCTGCTGAAATTGCAGAGAAGAGTGGGTGCACTTTGATTGACATGGTGGAGGTATTGTCAAAAAAGTGTTATGTTCTGTCAGGCCACTAATTAACCCCACCCTTTGGGTAGTTTTTATTATTGCAGCTTTTCATTTTTGGCTGTTCCAGGTTATAGGAGCTTTTCTTTTTGGGTTGTTCCCAGCTTCTTCAGTGCCCCATTAGTGATATGTTGGAGGCAAAAAAGAAAATCTGGGACCTCATTGTCACCATATCTTTGCTCAAGTCCCAAGGTCTCTAGGCAGTCCTTCTGTTTTAGTTAGCTTTTGCATTGCTGTTACCAAAGAACCTGACATGAACAACTTAGAGGAGGAAAAATTTATTTGGAGTCTGTGTTTCAAAGGTCTCAGCTCATAAATGGCCAACTCAAATGCACCGAGCCCAAGGTGACACAGCACATCATAAAGGAAGAGCACTGCAGCTGAAGATTCTCAGCTTCTTGTGGAGTTGGGAAGCAGAAAGAGGGAGAATGACAGGGTCACAAGAAAGACACACCCTTTTCCAGGCATGCCCCCAGTGACCACCTCCTCCGGCCGTGCCCCACCTGCCTACAGTTACCACACAGTCAGTCCATTCAAACTGGGATGGACTGATTAAGTTATAGATCTCACAGTTCAATCACTTCACCTCCAAACATTCCTGCATTAACAAAGGACCTGTTGGGGGACACATCATATCCAAACCACAACACCTTCCAAATGTTAATAAACAAGCTTTGGTTATATTAAATTTAACAAAATTTATTTGAGCAATTATTCATGAATCTGGTAGTGTTCAAAACCAGAAGAGGTTCAGACAGCTCTGCTCAGGTGTGTGAGAAGTAACACTTTATACACTGACCTTTGAAGCAAAGTAGAGAGATCATCTTATTGAATACAGCCAGGTGTTTGCCTTATTTTGGTATGGTCTGACAGGAGGTTCCATAGTTATATAACCAATCAGCTGATTGGCCACTTGTGATTGGCTTAGGCTTGTTTTGTTTTTTTGTTTTTTTTTTTTTGACTTGGATATTTTTTTTAAATTTATTATTATTTTTTGAACAACCTTACACGATTTTAACAAAATAATATAAAATGTGTATAAAATGTGTAAATTTGTTTTGTTTTAAGTCAGTTACTGGAAATGTTTCTAAGTCAAAATCTGGTTTGCTTATATAAGAGCTCTGCTTATAGAGACAACTTTGGGCCAGCAGTCTCCTCTTTACTTTGCTTGACCATACATTTCAGTATTTTCCTATGTTTAGGGTATAATTAACAATCCAATAAAATGCAACCATATCAAGTGTATATTTCGGTGACTTCTGTTAAATTTATATATCTGTGTAGTCACCACCAAAATTAAAATATAGAATATTTTCATCACAACAAAATGTTTTCTGTGTCCCTCCCAGTCGACACCTTCCCTCCTCACACAGACCCAGGCCAACCCTGATTTGTTTTACATCCCTGTAGATAGGATTTGTTTTTCTTGGGGTTCACATAAATGGAATCATGCAGTACAAGCTTATTTATGCCTGGCCTCTTTGGCTAAGCATAACAATTTTGAGATTCCTCTATGCTACTGCACATAAGAATATTTAGTTCATTTTTACTGATAAAAGTATTCTATTATAGGGCTATACCATACACTATTTACACGGTCTCTTGTTGTGGTGGGTAGCCTTTGCCCCCAGTGATTGCCACATCCTAGCATTCACTCCCTTGGGCAATTCCTGGCACAGAATGCAGACTAAACTCAATTTCTTACTGCCAACTACTATGGGAAATTTAATAGCATACTTGGCATTGTGAGTCTTTTTTACTTTTAGCCACCCTAATGGGTATTTAGTGGTAACTCACTGTGGTTTGCTTTTACATTTTCCTTATGATTGCTGCTGAATATTTTTTATAAGACTGTTCATCATTCAACATGTATTTTCTTAGGACTGGGCATATGGCATAGAGGTAGAACACATATCTAGCATGCACAAGGTGTTGGGTTTGATCCTCACAAACGCACACACGCACACACTCTCACACACACACATATACACATGTAGAGTGACCATTCAAATCTTCTACTCCCTTAAAAAATTCAGGTTTTTTCTACTATTATTATGAGAGGATTTTTATATATTTTATATACAAAGACTTTGTTGGATATATATTTTGCAAATACCCAGTCTGTGGTTTGCCTTTTAATTTTGGTGATCTTATATTTCAGAGTAGATATTTTTAACTTTGATGAAGTTTAAATTATCAGTATTTTTTAAAACTAGACATTGAGACTAAGGGCACTTTACCACTGAGCTACATCCCCATCCCAGCCTTTTTTATTTCTTATTTTGAGACAGGATCTCACTAATTTGTCAAGGCTGGCCTTGAACTTGTGATTCTTCTGACTCAGCCGTCCCAGTTGCTGGGATTATAGGTGTGCACCACTGTGCCTAAGCTATTAGTATGGTCTTTTTTTTTCATGTTTTTGGTTCTACGTAAGATACCTATGCCTGTCCCAAAGTTGCCAAAATCTTCTCTTATGCTTTATTATAGAAATCTTATGGGTTTAGTTTTATACTTTGGTCTGTTATTGCTATAGTTTTAGTGTTTCCTACAAAGGTCACGTTGAAATTTGGTTGACATTATAGCAATATTGAAAAGTAGGATCTTTAAGAGATGACTGGGTCACAGAGACAACACCCTTGTAAATGGATTAATGCCATTATCACAAAAGGAGGCACCTGATAAAAGAATGAGATGGGCCTGATTTCCGTTTTCTGTCTTGTGTTTGCTTGATTGTCCTCTCAATCAAATCATGATAGCACAAAGGCCCTCACCAGGTGCCAGTGTTATGTTTTTGAACTTCCCAGCCTCCAGAATTATGTTTCAAATAAACTTCTGTTGTTTGTAAATTACTCAGTCTGTGATATTTTATAATAGCTGAAGAAAATTGACTAAGAGAGTTACATATTTCAAAATAATTTTTGTGAGCTGAGTGCAGTGGCACCCTGGTAATTCCAGTGACTTAGGAGGCTGAGGCAGGAGGATGAGGAGTTCAAAGCCAGCCTCAGCAACTTAGTAATGCCCTATCTCAAAATAAGAAATAAAAAAGGGCTAGGAATATAGCTCAGTGATAATGTACTTCTAGGTTCAATTCCCAGTACCAAAAAAGATTTTGTGTGTATATGGCATAGGATAAAAGAGAATGTTACTTTCAATAAAATAGTAAATAGGAAAAATATTAAAATAATAATATAAAATGAGATTAATTATTATGATAATATAGACCATTGAACTCAGTAGTTTTAAACACCTGTCTTCTTAAAAACTTACATTAATTTTTAAAATTCGCACATAAAAACATAAGAATTGTACATATTGGAACTGGAGATTTAGCTCAGTCTTAGAGCACTTGCCTAGCATTCATGAGGCCCTGGGTTCAATCCCCAGCACCACAAAATAATTGTACATGTTCATGGGGTAATGTAAAGCTAGGTGCAGTGGTGCATGCTAGTAATCCCAGTGACTTGGTAGGCTGAGGAAGGAGGAACGCAAGTTCAAGGCCAGAATCAGCAACTTAGTAAGGCCCAAAGCAACTCAGCAA
>PVKS010047143.1:0-12958 GCA_004027875.1 Aplodontia rufa | reverse complement strand
TTCTCTCTGTCTTCTCTCACTGTCCCTCTCTAAAAGAGAAAAAAGAAAGTGATTAGATCATTAGGAAGAATCAGGGACTGGTTTAATTGCCAGCAGAGCACATTATCATAAAGTGAACACAGCCTCCCCATCTCCTCTGCAGAGTCCACTCACCCTCTGCTTTTCCGCCATGTTCAATGTAACCAGGCCCTCACCAGAAGCTCTTGGATTCCCCAGCCTCCAACACCATGACCCACATTAACTTTTCTTTATAAATTACCCAGACTCAGATATTCTCTGACACAGGAGAAAAGAAACTAAGGCAATATTGGGTTTTGTTTGGTTTTTTTTTTTTATTTTGGTTTTTGTTTTCTTGACACTGGAATTGAACCCTAGGATTTTTAACCACTGAGTCACATCCCCAGTTTATTGTTTGTTTGTTTGTTTATTTATTTATTTATTTATTTATTTTTGAAACAGGGTCTCATTAAGTTGCTCAGGACCTCGCTCTAAGAAAATGTTTTAGCCTTATTCTGGAAAATGACTCCTTCTCCACAATGTAGGGAGAAATCCTCTCACAATGTTTGTGCAGATCCTGAAAAAAAGGGTTGCTTTGAAATTAAAAGCAATAATGGAACTACCTTTAAAACCTGAAGACTTGCCACCTCATAAAATATGTCTTTGAACTTCATGGCTACAAAGAGAAACAAGAATTCTAAGATGTCCCCTGAAATGATTTTCAAACTCATACATATGCAAATCTCTGGCCTACGTCCCTGGTGGGTTAAGGTTCACACTTTGGAAATTTCTCTTCACCTTGTGTCCATCAAAGATCTAGAATTCTCATTTTTTAGAGTTCAGATGGAAGTTAGGTTGAACCATGTGAAATTGCCAATATCTGAGTGCTTTGAATTACAAAAATAGGAAAAGTAAAAACAGCCAACTGATGGGATTCAACATATTCTATGCCAACTTTCAGCGAGACAGTTGCTTCATGGCGGCCAAGTGATTGGTCAAGCTCATCCTGGGCCCAACATCAGCAGGCAGGCACAAGAATCAGACTAGGGACTCGTGAGCACGCAGATTCCCTGCATCCCTAGAACACTGGGGACAGTTTTGGCATTTATCTTTTTTAAAATTATTTTTTAAAGAGAGAGGGACAGTGAGAGACAGAGAGAGAGAGAATCCATTTTATTTAGTTTTTCATGTGGCATTTGTTGCTCCAACACTTCATTGTGTACATGGTGCTGGGGTTTGAACTTGCGTCCTGGTGCTGGGTTTGAACTCGCATCCTGGTGCATGCCAGGCAAGCGCCTTAACCGCTGAGCCGCTGCTCCAGCCCCAGGCATTTGTCTTTTAAGAGGCCTTGCAAGCATCCCAGTGAGGATGAGACGTTGCTCTTCGGGGGACTCCCCTGGACCAAAGGATTTTCTGTTCCCAAGTCCTCAGAAGATGAAACCCCAAGTTGATGTGCCCTCAAAGTGCAGTCTCCGCCTGCCGGCTCATGGGCGGGCCACTTGGAGGACTTCTGCTGTGGAAGTAGCATGAGACTGGAGGGGCAGAGTTTCAAGGCTCTCCTTCATAACTTTCTGGCTTCAAGAAATCTTTGGAGATCCATCTTTTTGTTTTCTTCTTCGGCATTTCGTAGTTGTTTTTGTTTTTGTTTGGTTGTTTTTTTGTTTTGGTTTGGTTTGGTTTTTTTGTAGGTGTCTTGCCTGACATTATTGATTACTTGCAAGGAGACACGGATCACTTTGGGGACAGCTGCAGGTGAATGATGTGCCCAGCCCCCATCTACTCCACAGGACGGAGTATCTGCCTCTGCACTGGTTGGTGGAGACTATTTATAAGCATGACCATCTTCCACATTGCCGATCCAACCCTAGGCTCGTTATTCCCACTGTGTGTGTTTTGCTGCAGAATGGTACCGTTTACATGGAAATGGGTCTTCTTGTCTATCCTGTAATTTGGATTGTTTAGCTTTCCTTTTTGGACTTCTTTGATGCTGCTGAAGAAATCAGTCCGCAGGAATCTGAGAAAGGAAGAGAGTGGGCGGCAAGGGGCAGAGGCGGCAGCCGCCTGGTTTGGCCTCTGTCTTTCAGCCCCCCTGGACTGAGCAACTCCTTCCTGTTTTGCATTTCCGCCCCCTCCAGCCGGAGTTTCGAATTTCAGCATTCAAAGCTGGAGGTCCAGTTTTTACCACTGACCGGAGATGGAGCCTGCAGCAAGTCTCTTGTTCTCGGGCCTTGCTTCCAGCCATGTGAGCAGAGAAGGTCTTAACCAGATCATCTGTAAAGCCAATTACTTTCAGAAGCCCACTGGGCTGTCGTCCATGCCATGGTCAGGTGACAAGAAAACAAGCCCTTTCCTAGCCATATCTCACTTTATTTAACCTCTCTGGTGACAGATCATCAAAATGAGTCATACCCTTCCTTTTCTATCTTTATGCCCAAAACATGAAAATAATAACTAACCATGCCCCCCACAGATGTCCTCGAATTCCAAAGATGGGGCCATTACTATACAACATTTTCCAGACTTTCCATGGCCTTAAACCCTCTCATGTCCTTACCACTCCACCTATCACCAATACTAACCTGAATAGCTCCAATTTAATTGTAACCTTAGAATCTGTGAGTCATCTTTTCATTGCTGTGATAAAATACCTGAGAAAATTCACTTAAAGGAAGAAAGGTTTATTTTGGCTTAGGTTGGAGTTCAGTCCACAGCTGGCTGGCTCCATTTCTATGCGTGGTAAGGCCGAGGAACATGACAGAGAAAGTACCGTGGAGGAGAGCTGCTCTCCTCATGGCAGCTGGGAAGATGGGAGGGAGGAGTGGGGGTCCCAGGACAAAACATACCCTTCAAAGGCACACCTCCAGGGACCTACATCCTCCAACTGGGCCCTACCCGACAGCCATTCAGCTCAGCTCTATCAATTGATGAATTAAGTTCATTCATGATCTAATCCCCAAATCCCCACCTCTGAACATTTCTGCATCAGGGACCAACCAAGCCTTCCACACATGAGCCATTGGGATGCATTCCTGGTGCAAACCATAATAGAACCTTCTAGGTTTAATTTTTGTCTCTCCTTTTCCTTTTATTCCTTCCTGGAAGATTCTATGAGAAATATAATTCCACTTCTAGGTAGATAATCTAGAGAATCACCTGCAAGTGTCTACAGTAAGGCACACAGAAGGAGGCCCTACTCAGAAGAACGCACTGAGGCCTCACCCACCACAATGAATAACACAAACGTCCTTCCACTTTTTAAAAAATTAATGAAATACTAGGTTGAAGCTCAAAAGAATGAAGGAGGTCTACATGTGCTAGCTGATAGCTGACAGAGAGCCATAGGCAGTGGGAACCTGAGATTAAGAGGACAATTCTATCAATTGCACTCGCTGTGTAGACCCCCACATTCTTACTTTCTGTTGTTATTACTGGTGGCTGGACCCAGGGGTGCTTAGCCACTGAGCCACATCCCCAGGCCTTTTTAATTTAAGACAGGGTCTTGCTAAGTTGCTTAGGACCTCGCCAAGTTGCTGAGGCTGGCTTTGATCTTGCGATCCTCCTGTCTCAGCCACCCAATCCACTGGGATTATAGGTGTGCACCACCATACCTGGCCCACACGCTTTTTTGTTTTTTTTAAAGAAAGAGGGACAGTGAGAGAGAGAGAGAGAGAAAGAGAAAAATCAACTTTATTTAGTTTTTCATGTGGCCTTGCTCTGACACTTTGTTGTGTACGTGGAGTTGGGGTTTGAACCTGTCTACTTGCACATGCCAGGCGAGCACCATAACCACAGTAACCACCAAGCCACTGCTCCAGCCCCTGACACGCTTTCTTTTAAAAATATATTTACCTGCAGCCCTGCCTGTCCTAAATCACCAGGATGTCAACAACCTGCTGTCTGCAAGAGAAATGCAGGCCCAGAAAGGCTCCTCCCTGCAGGTAGGAACACAGGTTACGCTGAAGGACTTTTGTGACCTTTACACAGAACAAATTCCAAAGCTCAGGGAGATGTGATATTTAGAAGCCAGCCCCCTTACCATAAAATCTGTAACAAGAAGTTTCAATTAGAACTGGTCAGTGTGGGCCTAGGTGACTCGGAATTGCCTTGGATCTTTAGCAAATCTCTGTTTAAAGGGTAAGACCATGCACAGTGGAGACTTGGAAGTCTGATGCAATCCTGCTATCAGTCAAAAGTCAAGAGGTGGAACTGGGCGGGACTCTCTGGAAACTTCCCTGGAATCTCCAATAAAACTGGAGGGCAGGAGGAGAATGCCATCCTTCCTGTGAGAGTTCCCACTCTCTCCCTTGAAAGCATCTCTTTCCCTTTCCCTATCCCTTCAAATAAGCACATGCCTGCTACCCAGAGAACCATATCTGAAATCTTTTCAGTGGGCTCACAATAACTGGTCACTAAGGACCTCAGTGACTGTCTTGGTTCTGTGGCCAACCCTTGCTCTGTAGCAATATAGGTAGATTTATGAGAGACACTGCTAAACAAAAGAAACATGCTATAAGATGATAGGCACAGTATACTATCTTTTGTGCAATAAAAATAAAGCATATATTTTTCTAAATACACACAAAACACAGGCTATGTTACATTCCTCAGCAAACCTGTCATTAGCAGTAAAAATGCAGACCCAGAAAGGCTCCTTCCTGTGGATAAAAGGGAAAAAATGCATAAAGAAGGTTTGTGTTTTAGTCAGCTTCTTCACTGCTGTGACCAAAAGACCGAATAAGAACAGTCTTAGAGAAAAGTTTATTTTGAGGATCACAGTTTCAGAGGTCTAGGTCGATAGAGACCACAAAGAGCCGGCTCCATTCCTGGGGGCCTGAGTTGAGGCAGGACATCGCGGCAGAAAGGTGTGGTGGACAAAAGCAGCTTAGGACATGAGGATCAGGAAAGAGAGAGAGAGGGAGGGAGAGAGAGAGAGAGAGAGAGAGAGACTCCTCTCACCACAGACAAATGTGTACTCACTCCAAAGTCTTGTCCCCAGGGACCACTTCCTCTGGTCATAACCCACCTGCCTAAAGTTATCACCCAGTTAATCCGTGTCAGTGGATTAATGTCATGATGCGGTTAAGGCTCCAGTAACCCAAGCATTTCACCTGGAAGCTCTTGCATTGGCTCACACATGAGCTTTTGGGGAACACCTCATATCTAAACCAAAAGAGTTTGGATGGACATGTAACAAACTAGTACATTGTTTGTTTCCAAGGAGGGGGATAATCAAGAGAATTTTAGATTATGTAAAGTTTTAATATTTTTACTCAAAACATACAAGCATGTATTACTTAACAAATTTGAAATTAATTTGAAAATACAGTCCCTAAGTATATGACAACAGTCCAAGGGGAGTGGGGACATCTTGTTGTAAAACTTTGACACTATGTATGAAGTGCTATATAATATCATTTAAAAGAAGTGATAAGTTACAGATGAATATTAAAGATTAATATTTTAAATCCTGAGATATTCACACAGCAAAAAAAGAGAAAAAATGGGTTTTATTTTGTGGTACTGGGGATTGAACTCAGGGGCACTTGGCCAAGCATGGTACTAAGAGCATGGTACTGGCATCTGCTCAGCTTCTGGCAGGGCCACATGCCACTCCATCCATGGTGGTAACATGAAGGGCAAGAGGAACATGTGTGAAGGCAGAGGTGACAAAAGAGCTGACTTGCTTTACAACAAACCACTCTCACAGTCACTAATCCAATAAAAAGAAAACCAATAATTCCTTCATGAGGGAAGAGCCCCCAGGTCCCCAACTTCCTCTTTTTTTTTTTTTAAGAGAGAAGGACTGTGTGCGAGAGAGAGAGAGAGAATCAATTTTTATTGAGTTTTTCACATAGCTTTTGTTGCTCTGACACTCAGTTGTCTACATGGTGCTGGGGTTTGAACCCGTGTATTTGCGCATGCCAGGCAAGCACCATAACCACCCAACCACTGCTCCAGCCCCTCCAACTCCATCTTAAAGATAGCACTAGGGGCTCGAGAGATGGCTCAGCAGTTGGAGTGCTTGCCTGGCATTTTGAGGACCCTGGTTCAAATCCCAGCACCACATCACAGCTAAGTGTCGGGGAAACAAAGGCTAGATAAAGAAATGAAAAAATAAATAAAGTTGATTCTCTTTTTGTCTCTCTTTTTCTCTCCTTCTCTCTCTTAAAAAAAAAACCACTTCTCAATACCATGAAACTGGCAATTCAATGGCAGTGGGAGTTGTGGTGAGGGCAAACCATACTCAATCTACAGAAGAAGAGAAGAATGGTCTCAAGTCAATGAGCCAATAATTATTCACCTTAAAGAAAGAGAAAGGTAATATACATCCAGGAAGGACATGATAAAAATGTGAGTAGAAAAACAAAGAGAAAATTAATGGTACCAAAAACTGTTTCTTTTTTTTTTTAAGAGAGAGAATTTATTTTATTTATTTTTTCATCTGGTTTTAGGTTTTCTGACACTTAGTTGTACATGTGGTGTTGGGGATCGAACCTGGGTCCTTGTACATCCCAGGTAAGCACTCACTGCTATAAAAACACTCTAGCCCCAAAAGTTGTTTCTTTAGTGGGGGGGAAAAGATAATTCATAAATCTTTAGTCAAACTGATGAAGAAAGAAAATACACAAATTATTAACATCAAGAATAAAATCAACAGATCTACTAATGTTAAGGGAATATTATGAACAACAATGCCAATAAATTCAACAAGTTGGATGATGTGGATAAACTCTTCGAAAAACATACAGTCTCTGATCCAAAATTGCTTATGCTCTGTTTGGAGAGAATAATACACTGTGATGGGGACAGGGGTGTACCTCAGTGGTAGAGCACTTGCCTAGCTTGTGCAAGGCCCTGGGTTCAAGCCCTAGCAACATAGGCAACATTTAAAAAAAATACACTGTAAGAATTCTTGAGTTCATCTGCTGAACATCTCCAATAAAAAATCATAATGAATGAAGATGCGGAAGCATAGCATAAAACGGAGGCTTGTCTATCACTGGAACAGGAGAAGGCAGAGCGTTTCTTTGGTAGAGAATTGATTTTAAGCTGTGGTCATGCCTGTGTGTTTTAGGTGGATTGTTCTGACAGTAGTGAGGGGAAAGAATCCAAGAAGGGCAAGACTGGAGGCACAGAAACTAGGAGACTCTGAATAGTTGGGTGAAAGATGGTGAGGGTCTGAACTACCAGGGTGATACTAAGACCAGAGAGGAGAATAAAACCTGAGAAATAATAGGAGATAAATCAGTAGAACTTGGTGACTGATCAATAAAGGGAAGGATGAAGGAGGAGGAGCATAGAAAGGCTGTTTCTGGCTTGGAAATGAAGTACTAATGGATACTGGGAATGAGACAGGAAAAGGCAGATAATGGCACAGGAAGATAAGCTAAATTTAAAGATTTTAGATTTGAGGTACCTGTGAGAAAGCAAGGCCAAGGATTTGGAGGCAGACACTTGCAGCAGTGGAGAGAAGTCAGCTCTGGAATCATCTACCACATCGGTAGAGCTCTCACCTACAAAGAACACAGAAGTAGCCAAGCATAGAACCCCAGGCTAAGAGTTCAGGAAAAGCTTTATGATTTTAGAATAAGACAGTTCATATGCAAATACAAGGTTGCACCAAAGTGTTCAGCAATATCTTATAATATCAAAACAACCCAAACATCAAAGAAAAGTAGAATGGTTAACATGACAGATATTTAAAACTATGTCTAGGGCTGGAGCGGTGATTCAGCAGTTTTGGCGCTTGCATGACAAGCGCAAGGTCACTGGTTCGAACCCCAGCACCACATACACAACAAAGTGTTAGAGCAACAAAAGCCACATGAAAAACTAAATAAAATTTGATTCTGTCTTTCTCTCTCACTATCCCTCTCTCTTTAAAAAAAAAAAACTATGTCTAAATTATGTCTGATGTAAAGAATGCTTATAAAATATTAAATGTGTCCCACTTTTTAAAAACTATGTACAATGTCTCTCTATATATATTATATATATATGTATATGTATATATGTACATATATATATTATACCTTATTTAAACAGCATGAAAACAGTCATTGGAAGTCTGGGGGAACAGGGCATGGAAATGTCAGACAGACAGGTGGCCCAGACAACACCCTCCATTAGCCCCGCCCCTTCCACAGCCCCGCCCCCAGAGCGCACTGGGCGGGGCCTCTCACCTGGAGATTCTGCCCACCTGCTCCCTCCTGGTTCTCCCAAACGGTTATTGACCGTTAACCAGGTGCGAGGCACAAGCCAGCAGTGAAACAGAGAGCGTCCCTGTCCTCAGGTAAGAGAGGCCCGCTAAGTAACCCAACTTCACAAAGCCCTGCAGCAGGTGTTGTGAGCAGAGCCGGGGCACCAGTCCCTTCCTGGGAGGGTGGAAGAAGGCGTCTCAGGATGGCTCCCTCGGGCTGCAGTGGGGAAGGGAGACCGGATGCAGAAGATTGAAGATTTGATGAGAAGATCCCGTCCGATGGCATGTGCTTCAAAAGTACAGCAGATCTTTTGAGGGGTGGGCAAGTGAGAAGTTTGAGAGAAGTGAAGTTTTGCTAGTTTTGAGTCAGATGAGCGGCAGCTGACTAAAGGACCCGGGATGGATGCACGGCAAGGGCGGGAGCTCTCTTCCGCTAACTGGTGTATTCTCAGGGGTTGAAACAATGACTAGGGTACTTTACCCAAAGACTCTTATTTCACCAGGATGTGGGCAAAACACACTCAATTCATTTTTTTGCAGGTGACCTTCTTGCCCCTGACCTTGTGTCCTTGGACAAAGCCACAGAAACAGTCTCCAGATTACTTTTTGTAAAAGTCTGTTCCATCTGGGGCAAAAACTAGGTGTCCCATGTTTACTAAGTGGTCTGCTAAGTGCCTGGGCTGGGAGGCAGACTCTGGCTTTGAAGCCCCCATCTTGACTTTCTCCTTGATACACCTGTGTCCTAAGATCCTTTTCCTCTGGGCTACATTCTTGTTCTGGCTTTCTCTTAGGGCGTGAAGCTTAGGGACATAGAGCTTCTGCTGACCCAGAGCTCCAGAGGTGGGGAATTCCTTGGCCTTGACTCTTCCTCGAGGACTGCTTCACCCTTGAAAGAATTCCCAAAGTTATTCTCAAGTTCATCTCCCTCCATGTATTCCTAAAGTGGAAACTCAAGATGCTGTCCTTTGGTGAGCTCCCTCACTCAAAAACTTTCCCCCAAGGACTGGGACCAGGCCCTTAAGGTGGGGCAAATTAGCAGCAGGTGTTTCTGAGTTGCACTTGGATTGGGGTGGGAAACTTAGGGATAAAATAAGAGAAAGGGGAAGTGGTAGGGATATGGACATCCATCAGAGATATGGGGAACATCTATGGTAGAAAAGGAGGGTAGCCAGCAGGAACCTGCTGGGCAGAGGGGGAACTTCAGAAGACCTAGGGTCCCCAGGGTTTGAGAATTTGGAAGCCCCAAAGGTCTATGCAGGTGTCATGAGGGTTGACCTCCTTATCTCCGGAAGGTTGGTGGGTGGGGGTGGGTAGTGCTCAATGCCACGTGATTCTAAGGGAATCACAGAATTGAATTGGGAGAATGACCTGTTTTGCTTTAGAAATGATCTTATTAACTTATTCCTCCCAAACTTGGAAACCTACACTCACTCTGCACCTTCCAGAAGAGCAACGAGCTTCTAGATGGCAGAGCTGAGGAAGGAGTGTCTACATATTTCCACATGTGGTTGGTCTCAGAGTCTCCCCAGAAACAGAACCCAAAGGGCAGAGAGGAAAATGCTAGCTGGAGAGCATAGTAGAAAAAGGTAGAGAGGAGTCCTGGCAGACAGCTGCCATCAGGGGCAGGTCACAAGGGGCAAGGTCTTTGAGCAATGGATGCCGGTGATTGCTAGAACAGAAGCTGCCACACGAAGCAGGGGTGTTCTGAAAATCAGTTCTGTGGACAGTTCTCTGTTCCATTGGATTGATATCAAGCCAATAGGAGACCTTTAAAGGCGGAGCCTGGCAAATGACAGGGAGAGACAGTTGATGGTGGGCAGGGACAGACAGATGAACCAGTAGATCAGGGGTATTGATGAGAGATGAGAGGGGAGTCCTAACCAAAGACAGGATCACATAAGGGAAGGAGGGTCGAGTGAGCGTGTTCTAAAGGGGAGGTTTGAAAGGGCCAATGGTGAGGGAAAGGACCGTCCTTGAAATCTGCGGGCTCTAGAAGCACAAAGCCTTCAAATGCCCAGGGTTGAGAGTGAATGAGGGCTCTGGAGGGTAGGGTAGAGACCGAGAGGTTGGACTATGAGCAGGCTTAGTGGAATGAAGGGAGAAGTGAAAGGCCTCACCACGAGGGGATGAGGCCAGCCTGGGAGTGGAAAAGAGATGAAGGAGAAGGTGGGCACCGGTGGCAGAGCCTCTGGTGATAGAAGGCCAGGAATAGGGGTGGAGTAATGAGGGGGACCCCTTGAGGAGAGCAGGTGGAGCACAAAAGAGCAGTCAGGGACACGCCAGGGTGCTGCCAGGGGAGGTGCAACTCTGGAGGGTCCCAGGCAGAGAGACTGACAGCAGACCAGAGGTAGAAAGGTCTCAGACAGAGGGCTTGTGGGGGCCGGGGTTAAAGATGGCAGGTGCGGCAGCTGGGGAGCCAAAGGAGACTCAGGATGCTGCATCTTTCCCAGATGTCCCAAAGCAGGAGGTTACTGCCAAGCCCCCACTTTCGCACCCTTGCCTGCACAGATCCTCACCCACTTCCCAAAGCTGCAGGATCAGGGAAACCACCCAAGTGGTTGCAGGCATCAACCAGGAGCCTGTCCCTTCCCATGCTGCCACATCTTAGAATTCACAAATTCCTTTTATCCCTCACCCCAAGACTTGCTTTCCACTCAATTCCTACGAGTGCCTCCTTCAGGAACAATCCCAGGATGCACTGCAGTCCTAAAATTATAAGCTCACACCAAGAGAGGGCAACAGGAAAGAAGGAGATTACTTCTAGAAAAGAGCCCATGCCACCACAGCTTCTCTCTAGAAAGTTCCACAAGTTGACAAACCAGGAGGCCAGGTCAGATGTTTGGAGTGAAAATTGGCTTGGCCTAAGAAAAGAGTGTGCTGGGCTCTTCACCAGCTGGGTGATGCCGCTGAAGCCAGTCGAAGCCTTAGCACAGAAATTCTCCCAAGGAAGCTGTACACAGGCCTGTCACTTAGTGTCAGACCACCTAGGTACTGAGAAATCTGGCTTTTAAAATCTTAATTTATCAGGATCCTAGTTTTAAAAATTGATTTCAGTAAGAACAAAACATCCTACCCTTGGCTGCAAGATCTAATTCACTTGGACAAAAAGAAGCAGGCTTGATTTCCAGCAGCAGATTCTGATAATGGGTTTTGGGACTTAATCCACATCTTAATTCACAGCTTCTAAGAAAGGAGAGACCCATATCTGCCTGCTCATCAGACCTGATGGCACCTGACTCATAGCTCTGCTTTGCTAGGACCTGTCAAGATACCATTTCATCTAAATTTTGCCCAAGTGCCACCCTTCCCAAAACTCAAGTCATAACCTTTCCCTTTCTTGGTGGCGCACCCCACGGTTCCTCTGCTGTGTATACCTCCCTCAATGCAACAAGCCAACACACCTCACTTGGTCAGACTAAAAGGTCGCTCCTGCTGATTTGAATCTGGTGGTATCAGGGCATTGAAAATTCCCTTGGGGTTTGGTCAAGCTCCTCAAGACCATGGCTTGGCCTCCCTGCCTTGCCTTGGTAACAGTGTGCATCTCTGAGCCTCCTCATCTCTCAAGATATTCAAAGTCTGTTTTGTGTGGTTCTGCACTGGATTTACACCCTGCTTATATCCCTGGTCCTTCAGTATCGGGTTCACTGTGCCTCTGGGAATTTTTGGTTTCTGATCAGACATTGTGCCTTCTGGTGAAATCTGGCTTTCAACATCCTCTCTGGCCTTTTTGTTTTTCCACAAGAATTTTCCCAAGTCTTTTCTGGTATGAGAAATTTTTGAGAAAGATCTCACTACGCATTGTTCCGGGCGGGTGGCTGCTGATTTCTCAGGTCAGCAAGTAGAGGCACCTTGCCGTTAGGGCTGAGGGCTTGAAATGCAAGTCAGATCTTACCTTTCATCAACAGGCAAGCAATTTCTTTCAAGGGCTTGTCTGCTAAGAAGCTTGCCCTGCCTCCTGGTCTATCTTCACTAAGAATAAATTACAGTACATTGGCCACTCGCGGAACCTGGGCCTGAACAAGGAAGTTCATTTGGGAAGTACTTGTGCGACTGAGGAAGAGGAGCCCTTAAGAGGAGATCCTGGCTGGGACTCCACCGCGCCCCCTACCTTGCTGTCCTGGGGTTCCTGGCACTGGCCTTTCTTTGTAGGGTTTGTCAAGATTGGGGCTCCTCCTGACATCAGCTCGTGGCTTTCTCTTTTGTATCTGTGAATGTATGAAGACTTCCCTGCACTGGAACTTTCTCACAAAGGAGAGATAATCTTTTCCCGTGACAATTTTATATTTGTCACAAACTGCTGCTCTGAATTTATTATTGCCATATCCTTCTCCCTTCCCTTCACTTGGGAAATTTTAAAGATTAAGTGCTGAGAAATTATTGTGCACGCTTAAGTGGTCGAAAATGACTAAGAAAAATTCAACTCCTTTGGCATTAGAAAGTGTATATAAGGGGCTGGAGCGGTGGCTCGGCGGTTATGGTGCTTGCCCAGCATACTTGGGTTCAAACCCCAGCACCCACGTACACAACTAAGTGTCAGAGCAACAAAAGCCATGTGAAAAACTCAATAAAAATTGATTCTCTCTGTCTCTCCCTCTCTCTCTCTCTCTCACTGTCCTTCTCTCTTTAAAAAAAAAAAAAAAAGTATATACAAGCAAGTTCAAGGCCAGCCTCAGCAACTCAGCAAAGCCCTAAGCAGCTTAGTGAGAACCTGTCTCAAAATTTGAAAAAAGTGCTGTAGATGTGGCTCAGTGGTAAAGCACC
>PVKS010047142.1:0-12957 GCA_004027875.1 Aplodontia rufa | reverse complement strand
ACAGCTCCTCCCAAAGGCCAGGGCTGCTAAGGTTCCCCACATGGCCGCTAAGGGTCCCCGCCATGGATGCCAACGGCTCCCCCACGGCCGCCAATGGCTAACAGTTCCCCCATGGACACTAAGGGTCCCGGTTATGGTCCGGGGCTTCACTCACCTTCCAGGATGGCTAAGGCCCCTGTGTGCCTCCTCTGGAGAAATGAGGGTTCAGGAAGCGGCACTGGAGACCGCACAGGCCCTGATCCTCCCACCGCTGTCTAAGTGTGGCCCACCTCTCGGGCGTCCACCCGCCTTCTTGGCCTCCGAAGCCACCATTCTCTTCGCATCACCCACCTACGTCCTCAGCAGTGGCTTTGCCTCCTCAGTGGGACAGGTGACCTGGCAGCCCCTGGTGTCTGGGATGCTAGAGGTAGGTTGGGGAGAGGTGGGGGTCCTTCACAGCATGGGCCAGTTAGTGCAAAGTCCCAGGGAAGAAGTCTCTGTTCCATTACTCCTGGCTGTTGTTTTTCTTGATGGCAAAATTCAACTGTAGATTCATCATTTGTTCTTAAATATAAAACTGTCAAAGACTTTGGCTTAGACAAAGATGACATTTTTGGGTTTGTTTTATAAGTGACTTTGAGGAGCTGGAGAGGTGTCTCAGCACTAAAGCACTTGCCTGGCATGCACAAGGACCCAGGCTTGAACCCCAGCACAACATACACTACTAAGTGTCAGGACAACAAAAATCAGATTAAAAAATAAAAATTGACACACTCTGACTCTTTAAAAAAAAACAGGTGTCACAGCAATGAAAGCCACATGAAAAACTATAAAATTGATTCTCTCGCTGCCCCTCTTACTAAAGAAAAAGTTGGATCAAAGAGTCTTTTTAAACAAATGGTGTTGTGAACACTGAGTTTTCCCAACTAAGTTAGATAGTAGAAATATCAGCTAAAGTCAGTGGGGCTTAACTGAATGTCCTCACCCAGATTAAAGCCTTTTAGATAAGAATATGACAGACCACATTTGTTCTGTACTTAGGGCAACTGGGCTTTGCAGGTGGGTTCTTTGGGAAGCCCCAGGATCTAGACTCACACAAACAGGATATAAGATATTTTAATACATGGAAATGTGGCTTTATGATTTAACAAAGTCTCAATTGTCTCAGAAACAAGGCAAACTAGTCACAGAATAAAAGCCTATACATTAGAAAAACTAAATCCTCAGGACAAAGGATGGATTGGGGTCCTCCTGAGGGAATAACAATGCCTCTGCTAAATTCCCTAATTTCATTATTTAAAAAAATAGCTTTTCTGTCCGTTTCAATCCTTTGAGTACCTGCTGTGTGCCACGTGCTAGACACCAGAGGAGAAAAGATAAGTGGCTGTTCTTGACCTCAGTTTTTAGCCAGCATTTAGCATATTTAAGCACATAAAACTCAACACTGATGAGAGCGCAAAGGGAAGGCTCAGACCCAGGGACCAAAGTTTGAAGATCTGGTAGTTGAAAGAAGATGCAAGGCATGATGGATATATTATTCATCTTTATTCAGAGGTGGCCATAGCCTATTGTCAGCAGCCCCAAGCCCTTCTTATAGGCCCTTTTGAAGGTACAGTTGAAACAAAGGTGGTGCACTGCCAACAGGTTACCTCAGTGAGCACAGGCTCACAAATCACCGTTTCTGATCTTAGACACTGAACTATATCTGGCCTTGACTACATACTAACCACAATGTAGCCATTTCCCAGCCTTGGCTACATACTAAAAGCATAACAGAACAGCATCACTGGCTGGAAGTCTCGGCAAGGGAGCCTAAACATAGCCATTTTTGGACCTGCCCCAACAGCTATCAAAATAGAATTCTCCCTATGCAGCAATCCCTGCCCCAATCACTCATCTCAGTCAATATTGCCACCTCAATCCAGTTGTTTG
Organism: Aplodontia rufa; assembly: GCA_004027875.1. Lineage (NCBI taxonomy): Eukaryota > Metazoa > Chordata > Mammalia > Rodentia > Aplodontiidae > Aplodontia > Aplodontia rufa. The sequence continues at coordinate 11,046 of PVKS010047142.1, read as the reverse complement.
GGCCAAAATTTCCCATCCTAAAATTCTTATCCTACAAGCAATCCATCAATATTCGTCCAAGTTTAAGCTTCAAAATTTTCAAAATGAGATCGCACTTCTCACTACCTTTCATCATTTACACACACCTCAGCCACCACCACCTGGTAGATTGCCAAATTTCAATTGGCCCTGCTCTTTTTTCACTCCTACACAAGCCAAAGTGACCTTTCTAACCCATATGCCAAATATGACTCTCTGCTTAAAACTGCCCAATGATTTTAGAAACACTTTTAGAACAATTTTAAAAGGATTCCCAACTCCTCAACCATATCCTACAAGATTCTACATAATCCAGCCCCTGCCTTCTCTCCTTGCAATTTTCATTATTCAAAAACTCTTCAGCCACACTGGTCACGTTTCTGTCCCTTGACATTTAAAGTTCTGGTAAACAAAACAAAAACGCCTCTGTTCCACAGATATTCATTCTAGATCTTCTGAGAAAGTGTGAATGAATAAACCTGTCTCCAGGCCATCATGATTGACTATTAAAGAGAATTGGCAGAACTATGACCCAAGCCTTGGTCTGAGAGTCCAGCACCAACTGTATCCTGTTGCTGGATAGCCCATGTAAGGGTGGGGCAACATCTCAAGACCACCCATCTGGAGCTACCGAGGGATAAACAGATTTCTGTTTGACTTCCCTGAACCTTTGGCATTGGAATTCTTCCAATGAGCTATTAATCTCAATGGCTTTATAAGACCCAACCATTATTTTCTCAGCTATGTCACCAAAACTACCTGTGTCCCACAGTGCCCTACTCCTCGTATTTAGGAGCCCAAGTGCTCCAACTCTACAAATGTTTCAAACAGGGAAAGTTACCTCTGAAAATAGAGCTGCACAACTAGCCTAGTTCCTGGGAGCTATAACAAAGACTCATTTTTGGAAGCCAAACACAGATTTTTCACACCAACTTGCAGCAGAGGTGATGTCAGGGCTTGCTTAGTGGAGATTGTTTCTCTCATGACCAGAACATAGTGTTACCCATTCCTTAATTGTTCCTGATCATTTAATCTGAAGATCATGGAGATTCAGTACATTATGACTCTGAAATAATTCCAGCCTTGTCAGCCGTCAGAAAAGGGTTTCAGCTGTTTCGAAAGCTGGAAAAAACAATCTGACTTGAACAATGAATAGAAGCCCACACATGGCAAGGATGAAATCCAAGGTCATACATGGAGTTAGGGTGGTTTACCTGGGGACTGTCTCCTTGAGAGGCTTCTGTTTATACCTTCCTTTGGGCATCTCTGGAAAACAAAGATATCTGGTTATTAATTATTCTTGATGTAACAGATAACCTTCAAGAAGTGACTTGACACCTGAATTTAGATTAGAACAAGGTATGGGAACTTGATGGTGCACTCTTCCAAGCTTTGAATATCCCTGGATTTTGTACAAGTTTCCCTATGGCTGTTATAACATCCTGGGAAACATTCTTGAATCAATGCCATTTTCAGAATTAGCATGTTTACTCTAATTGCTACCTTTTGAAAATCTTTCCAACTGAATAGACCAAACCACTTTATTTTCAATCAGACATTTTAAGGATAAGCTCAAGGCTCAAGTCTGCATGCATTTATCCTTCCGCATCACTCTCAGGCATCCAAGACACATCAGGGGGTTTGAGAAATATCCATGCAGTTTTATTTCCCACAAATTACACCAATGTTGGATGTATTTTAGCAAGCAATTGTCCATCCCTAAAACAATTCAACACTAACCACAGCTTGTATCCTTCATATCTACAATTGGCTGCTCAGCAAATTAGAAGGTACCCAGGGGATTTGGCTCCTCACCAGTTTTAAAAAGCCTAGAGGTCCCCAGCTGCCTCTAGTCATTCCGCATCCTCACATAAGTAGGCTCTGTTGCTCATGACTTTCTGGCTTTTTGGACTAGTTACCCTTATACATCATTATTTGTGTGGTTTGGGATACAAAACCTGGGGTCTCACACAAGCTAAACAAATGTTCTATCACTGAGTACACTCCAGCCCCCCTAAAGGATAATCCTCAGGGCTGGGGTTGTAGCTCAGTGGTAGGGCATATTCAGTCCCCAGGCCCACCCCCCAAAATGGATCTTCCTCTGATTTGGCAATATTTTATTTTTATTCGTGGGGGAATTGGGGCAAGGCACATGGAATCACTGTTTTCCACATTGGCCTTGAACTCAGGGGCTAAAGCAGTCTTTCTGCCTCAGGCTCCCCAGGAGCTGGAAGTACAAGGGTGCACCACAAATCCCTGCAAGGTACCAGAACTTCAATTTGTCACTTTTAAAACTGCTCATGTCTGAATTTGATGCATAAAGCTTCCTAGTCCAGCCGCTGCTCCCTCTGCTTTCAATGGCTTCTGTGGAGCCCCTCTGGCTTACCAGCCTCCGTTCTCTATAGAAATAACTTTTCCACATCCTGTTATTTTGCTCAACAGGTGTCTTTTACTCCAACGGATCCCCACTGGTTTTAGGCCCCACCAGTAGTTCAGGTGAGTCCTTGTTCTGAGACAACACAACTCTGACTACCTCAAAGAGCACCCCAATAAGATTCAAATGATACTATCTATTACCAGTGTCCTCATCTGGTAAGGAGTAGGGGTGCAGTAAACCTTTGCAAAGGAAAACCTGCCTCAGAGCCCCTAAAGGCCTCTGACAATCAAGTGGGAAAGCCTGCCACATTTCAGAATCCAACAGAATTTATGCAGAAGGAAACAAAAACCTTTTATGGACTGGAAAACTGAGGAGGAAAAAGATATGTACAAGGAAACAGCAAGTTAGAAGCAAAATCATGGTCCTTGCAGGCCAAATCAAGACCCTAAAACCTTAAAGGGTATGACTTTATTGCTTTAAGGCTCAATTTTTTTCTACACAGCTAGTTGCTTTAGGTATTTTAGAACATGAAGGCTTTTGAGAAATAGAAGTTGTTGCTTATGGGTTAAAGTTAGTCTGAATCAGTTGTTTAGAAAGACAAAGTGATTGTTTCTGCACGGGACTGCACAAAGTGGCAAAGAAAAGATGATTCCTCCTCTGTCCAAAGTCAAGTGTCCTAATTCTGCTGCTGTGGAATTCAACCATCTACTACAAAAATGGAGAGGCTAACAGTACTGAAGTGTTCTCTAACAGTAGAGAAGTGTTAGGTATTGGGGTCCAAGAACACCCTCTGTAGGCAGTATGAGAAGGTGCACCACTATGGTCACACGGAAATGACATGGCTCACACGATAGCCTGGTATTGCATTGATATCCTGATTAAATGCATTAATTTTATCAGAAGCTTTAATCACTTTCGTCCTCTGGGACATCCATGTCATACCATTTTAGCACCTCAACACCTATGGTAAGGAGGCTCACAACCACATATCCAGCCAGATTCCCTCGATCATCCAATTCTTCAACCTGAACACATTCAATCAGCACCTGCAGAATCATGCACCAGCTCTTGCATGACAAGGACAACTGTGGTTGGCTCCTGAAGGAGCACAGCGACAAGAGGAATTTTCTGAAGGGGCTGCTCTCAAGGCTGGGCCAGGCTCTGTGACCTCTGGCCACATTCCCTAGTTAACAGGCTGTGTCCAGACCTGTGTCCACAGTGTGGATAGGGGCTCCATGATACCTCTCCACTAGCAAAGACTGGGTGCTGAGCCAGTCTGTGTAGGCAAGAGCTCTGTCACCCCTAATGAGGGGTCAGGAGCTCTGGGAGCATTTGATTCCAGCAGTGAGAGGACAGCCTGTCTTTAGGCTCAGGCCAAGCAGACTTAGCACCCTGCCAGAGTTCCTTCCTTCCCGAGTTGGTAATATCCAGTCAGGAATTGCAATGCTTTGCTGTGGGTCAGAAGGCTCCTATGTGGGTGTCTCCCTGTTCCCAATAAACTTATGCTGCCAGAAAAAAAAACTTAAGGTGAAGAAAAGATAGTTTTCCAGTTTGCAGACCTAAGATGAAAAATTAAATTAGGTCAAAGAGAATGCCAAAGGGATTGCCAACAGCAAACTTTAGTTTAACTGTCAGATATGGGGCATAAGTAGTGTGTGGCCCCAGAAATATTGTCACGTCTAAAAATCAGGTCAGACTGCTTTTCATAAATGTTTTGCATCATGAGTAAAACTGATTAATTGATTTGACCACAGTATCCTCAGGTTATGGCCGAGACTAAGTCATTTGTTGAAGAATGTTATTTTCCAACAAAAACCTACGTCAGGTAGGTTTGAATTTGAAAATTTTTTCCTGGAAACCCAACCCACCCATTGGCCATCCATCTTGGCTCAAACAGCCTAAAACTGCCAATATTAAACCTATAGTCCAACAAAATCAGGTTTGTTGACTTGCAGCAATAAGGGAGACAGGACAGGGGAGTCATGGGACAACTCTAGATGTTAGATGTATCCTGGAACCCCAGGCTCCTCTCTAGTGACAGATCCTCCAGGCCAGAGTAGATTTTTTTTTGACAATTCACAGCTGCAGTGACCTGAAGAGAAATTTCCTAATAATTTGCAGTTAGCTTTATCTGTAGCTGGTACCAGCTTGTTCAACAGCAGGGTAGATATTTGCCACTTCCCTCTAAGCTAATTTTTATTATAGTGAAACAGGGCCCAGATCCCCTGACTCCTGTTATTGAATATCCTTTACTGCAGCAAGTCAAAAAACCTGTCCCTGTTTGGATGTGATTTGGTAAGTTTTCCTTAATTCAAGAAATTAAGTCTTTTTCCATCTGTCATTAGGTCTAAAAAGTTCTACAAGTACTATAAACATGAAAAACTGAGGGAATTAGTGTTTTTTCAAATGAGAGAATAAAAAGCTTTCTCCTGAGTCCTAAACCTATTAGAAAGGCAAACTTCTATGAAAAGAAGTCAGTGTAGGGAAAGCTATCAAGGTCACTGATTGAGCAAGAGCCTAGAAGGAAGCAAGATTGGTAAGAATAGAACAGACCAAGATGGTCTAGTTATTCTGCAGCAGCAAAAGCTTTCCAGTGGAAATAGCTGAAGTTAAAGTTAACCCCTTGCTGACAATGGAGAAAATCCTGCTATTGCCTCCCTTGTGATTTGATTAAACAAAGTCCACACTATCAATTTTGGCCAAAGTGAGTTATGTTTGAAAGTCACTGACATTGACTATGATCAAAATATGAGGCCCTTTCAACTTTTAGAGATGAACAGGGACACCTGGAAGCTAGTGGTGGTAGCTGCAGTCCTGCTGCACCTGAGGCTGGTTTTGAGTCAAGACCAAAGACCTTGCTTGGCTAGGGAAAACAGAGCTGGGATCTTATCTAAATTCAGTCACTAATTCTGTCTTTGGGCAGCTATACTGCCAGAGGTTTAGTTATTTGTGTCATTCAGTACAGATCTCACAGATACCCCAAGATGAAACAAGAACAAAAATGGGAAAACTTCAAGCGGCAGGGCACCGTACAGTGTAATGTAATATTGTTGGTGGGCAAAAACTCAGGTCCATTTGATGCAAGTATTAATGGCAAAAAAAAAAAAACAAAACTCAGGGAGCACCAATTCTGAGATAAACCTTTCTGAAACACTAGTCCAGTGGTAGATCGCTACAACTTCATAAACTCTCTGGAAATACAACACAAAAGCACTTTTAAAAGTTAAAGTTTTCTACTCAGAGACTCAAGGGCCAGATGTTTTCTCTCATTTGTGGAAGCTAGAATACAACTGGATACGCTATGATAGATGGCTTAGCTAACAATAACCCAAACATGTGTAAATTTTTACACAAACGGGGAATCTGGCTTAGAAAGCTGGGAGACATAGGGAAGGGGGCTGTAAGGGGGGATGGAATAGAAAGGATATCAAGGACACAGGAGGGAGGGAGCATGGGGGAATCAACTCAGAGGGAAACATCTGACTTCCAAGAGAAGTCCATTTAATATAGGGGTTGAATAGGGGGAAACATGGAACCATGGGGAATCCAAGGTGGGAAACCATGAAATGGCGTCAGCCTGGCTTGCTCTGTGACTATACATTTGTTTCTTTATTATTTGACAATGATTCCCTCCTAATTGTAACTCCATATTTAATGAATAAAAAATAGAAGTTCTTAAAGTTTTCTGAAAATCCTCTCGATTAAATTCATAGTTCCACCACTGAAAGTTCTGAATTTAGAAGAGAATTAACATATGAGGGAATCAGAAAAAGGCAAACAAGAATATTGACCATCCTTGATCTATGGCTAACCCATACAAGGACAGTCTTTAAAAAAAAGATACCTCAAATAAGATTTTAATATCTGATTCCTCATCTGTGAACCAGAGCTTTCTAGATTAGAACTGAATGACATGATGCCTGCTTTAGATGTAGAAATTTAATCCTATTTAAGATTAGAAAATGAGAAAAATCAAAGGTACCTGAATTAAGTGTCCTGTCTAAACCATTGTACTTGCCCATACTTCTAGTTATTTGCTACAGTTTCCCTTGCCTTGACTACCCTTCCAAGTGCACATTTCATCTTGATGAAGGACAAAGTTGGCCCTCTCCTGTAACTTACTGTTAAGAAACCACTATTATGCAACCAAACTGCCAATTTTCAAAGACAGTGACATTTAAAAAAAAAGAAGGTTACATCTTACCTCATCTCTGTAAGTCCTCCAGATGAAAAATTATTTCAAAATAAGTTGTTAATAAAAAAGCCTACTGTGTTGCCAGTACTATGCTCCATAAGGCAATGGTTGGCCTTCAACAGCTGGATATATCCTTGTTCTTCTACAGTCAACTCAGGAATATAAAAGAGCTTGCCAGGTAATATCCATCACAGATTTCTTTGATGAAGAGAAGGAGTATATTTAGAAACAGCTCTATCCACAATGGAAGAGAACAAGGGGCTCTGCAGAATGGGCTATTGCCTGCCTAGATCGCTCCCAGAGTCAGCAGTGACTGGATTCTGGAGTCTATTAAGAAAGGCCCCAGGAGGCATGTGACTGTTAAAGAGATCTTCCCTGGTAGGTAGACAGTTAGCTCTTTCCTCTTGCAAATGCTCCTTTCAAAAATGCTCATATACTCCAACTGCATGTGAAACAAATGTTGCCAGTTATAGGCAGGGAGTTCTCCCTTGACACATTTTGATAATCTGTTTTGATGGCTGGAATATCTACTTAGGCAGACCTTGTGATGCTTAGCCCTTGTATGAGGCACTCCTACTGATGCCCTATAATGATGGTAAAAGGAGAGGATCTTTATAAAAGACCTTGGTGGGTGTTTTGCTCCTCGGTAGTGTTATGCACTAGATGACCTTTCTGAAGTTCACATCCTTGCAGATGGTACATTATTTATCCCCTCTTTGTTGTAGGGTTCCTGCTTCAAGTTTGGGATATATTATACCTAATATTCTCTATCCTCTTCTTCATTATATTATGCAGCTTTTTCTTGTTTAAAGACTCTTTAAAGCCACTTGGCTAATTTATTTGCAAGCTCCATTACTAAGTTGTCCAGGTGACTCAGTGAAAGCTTTTACTGAAAAAGTGAACATTTCTGAACAAATCAATCTACTGCTTTTTCTCAAGCTATCAAAAAAATGTCATTCTTTGTTCATCGGATATAGATGGAAAGAAGATAAGATGAAGATATATTGAATGTGCATTGTGGGGAAATAGAGCTACTTAATGCATCATACACTGTAAGATGCAAGAAACATTGTAAATATAACAAGAAATGGTACAAGTTTCCTGCCTTCATGGAGCTTATGTGTTCATGGAGGAGAAAGAGAAAAATCAAGTATTTATAGATAACAATAAAATAGTTATAAATTGTCATTGATGCTGGAGAAAAACAAGGCATTGAGATAGGAAATCTGGTGTAAGGAAGGGTAACACTACTTTGGATTGGGCTGTCAGGGGAAAACTCATTGGGAAGATGGCATTCAAGCTGAGACATGCAGGAAGAAAGAATTAGCCCCACAAAGAAGGGAAATACTTTGTAGGTAGAAGAGGCAGTTTAGGTAAATACCTGGAGTGGAAAAAAATAGGCATGTTAGAGCATGAAAACTAGTAGGCTTGGAGCCCTCTGAGCAAGAGGCAAGTGATCGAAGATTAGGAAGGAAAGATGAACAAAAGCCAAGGGATACAGGGCCTTGTATGTCTTGGGAAGGAGGTGGAGCATTGTTCCAAGTACAGAAAGAAGCCATGGAAAAACCTTAAGCTAGGGAGTGGCATGAACTGTCTTAGACTTTAAGAAGACCACTTTTGCTGCTATGTGGAATGATGTACTAGAGCAGATCAAGATTAGAATATGGAGGACTGGTGTGCACAATGCCCTGGGTTCCGTCCCAGCACCACAAAAAGAAAAGTGAAACAGGAAATTCAGTTTGAAGCTATTGCCATGATCCAGACCTGTGGAAGGAAGGTGCCAATAGAGAATGGTAAAAGTGAGCAAAATCTGGATATGTCTTGGAAAAAGAAAGTACTAGATTCTCCCAAGGATTAGATGTATTGGTGAGGGAAAAAAGGAGACTAAAATAATCCCCAACTACATCTTGCATAACAGGAACAGTAGGATTGTCATTTCAAATTAAAGTTTTAAAAACTGAATTTCCTTTATTTTTATGAACTATCAATCTCAATTCTTCTTTTTACCTCTATGAATTTCAAACTTTGATGCACCTTAGAATCACTTATAGACTTTCTTTTTCCTTTGCTTAAGATTCCTTCAGCTGAGGAAGGAATCAGGAAAACTATCCCATTCACAATAACTTCAAAAAATAAAATACTTGGGAATTAATCTAACCAAAGAAGTAAAAGATCTCTATAATGAAAACACTGAAGAAAGAAATTGAAGAAGCCCTTAGAAGATGGAAAGACATCACATACTTTTGGATAGGAAGAATTAATGTTGTCAAAATGGCCATACTACAAAAAATGTCATACAGATTTATTGCAATTCCCATCAAAATATCAATGACATTCTTCACTGAATCAGGAAATAATCTTAAATTCATTTGGAAAAATAAGAGATCCAGAATAGCCAAAGTAATATTAAGTAAGAAAAGTGAAGTAGGAGGCATCATAATACCTGATCTGAAATTATACTACAGAGCTGTAGTAACAAAAACACTGTGGTAATGATATCAAAATACAAATGAAAACCGATGGAACAGAATAGAAGACACAGGCAAATTCACAAACCTATAGCCTTCTGATATTTGATAAATGAGGCAAAAAGATATCTTGCAGAAGGACAGCCTTTTCAATAAATGGTGCTGGGAAAACTGGATAGCTTTATGTAGAAAAAGGAAATTAGATCCTTATCTTTCACCCTGCACAAAAAAATAGAAGTGCATCAAAGACTTAGGAATCAGACCAGAAATATTACAACTGCTAGAAGAAAACATAGGTTAACACTCCATCATATAGGAGCTGGCACCATCTTCCTTAACAAGACCCCCTAAGTACAAGAAATAAATCCAAGAATCAATAAATGGGATGCCATTAAACTAAAAATCTTCTGCACAGCTAAGGAAATGATTAAGTCTGTGAAGAGAGAACATACAGAATTGGAGAAAATCTTAATCAGCTACCCCTCTGATAGGGGACTAATATCCAGAATTTGTAAAGAACTCAAAAAACTTAACACACACACAAAAAATAACCCAATCACCGAATAGGCTGAAGAACTAAACAGAAATTTCTCAGGAGAAGAAACAAAAATATCTAATAAATATATGAAAAAGTTCAACATCTCTAGCAATAAGGGAAATGCAAATCAAAATTACACCTCAAGATTTCATCTCACTCCAGATAGAATGGCAAAGATCAAGATCATGAACAATAATAAATGCTGGTGTGGTTGTGGGGAGTAGGAACACTTGTACATTATTGGTAGGACTGCACACTAGTTCAACCACTCTGGAAAGCAGTGTGGAGATTCCTAAAGAAAACTAGAGATAGAATCACCATATGACCCAGCTATCCCACTCCTTAGGGTCTTCCCAAAGGACCTAAAATTGGTGACACCACCACATCAATATTTATAGCAGTACAATTCACAATAGCAAATTTGTGGAACCAACCCAGATTCCTATCACTAGATGAGTGGATTAAGAAATTGTGATATATATACATATACTGCTTGAGTTCTACTCAGCTATTAGAAAGAATAAAATTATGACATTCACTAGCAAGTGGATGCTAAGCAAAATTAACCAGACTCAGAAAATCAAAGTCCTATGTTTTCTCTCATTTGTGGAAGCTAGAGTAAGATAAAGGAAAGGAGGAGGGAAGGAGGGATAATTTCATTTTAAAAAATTCAAATACAAATTGATAGAAGAGCTAAAGGAATTCTAGTAGAGTAGAGGAAAGAGAAGGGGAGAGAGGAAGAAGGATAGTGGGGGGAAAAGGGAGGGTTAATGGCAGAAATACATTTTTATACAGAAATTTATTTGTTGAACAATCAATCTTCTAATAAAGTAATATAATATATATATATATTCTGAAAGTTAGATTTACCCCAAGAGCCCCCCAAAATTACTCACCCTTATCCCTCCCCCTCTTTCTGATACATCTCTACAAATGCCTTAGGTTGTATGACATTACACCTTATCCAGATTTAAAATATGATACTAGACCTCCTTTCTCAATGGCCAGGGTCTAACTCCAGCCTCCACAGATGAGCAAAGACATTCAACCCTTGGTTCTCTGGGTTATTCTGATTTCACTCAGCATAATTTCTTCCATAGCCATCCATTTACCGTCAAAGGCTGCAATATCATTGTTTCTAATTGCTGAGTAAAACTCCATGGTATATATATACCATAGTTTTTCGATCCATTGATCCAGTGAGGGACATCTGGATTGTTTCTATAATTTAGCTATTGTAAATTGAGCTGTTATGAACATAGATATTGCTGTGTGGCTGTAATATGCTGATTCTAAATCCCCTGGAAAAATACCCAGGAGAGGAATAGCAGGATCATATGGTGGGCTCGTCCCTAGTTTTTTAAGGATTCTCCACACTGCTTTCCAGAGGAGCTGTACCAGTCTGCAGTTCTACCAACAGTGTGTTAGTGTGCCTATCTCTCCACAACCC
>PVKS010047141.1:0-12956 GCA_004027875.1 Aplodontia rufa | reverse complement strand
GGATCAAGGAGCTTGGTATTAAACCAGCTACGTTACAACTGATAGAAGACAAAATTGGTCCAACACTTCAACATTTGGCAGTAGGCAAAGACTTTCTCAACAGGTCTCCAAAAGTGAAGGAAGTAAAGTCAAAAATCAGTGAATGGGATGTCATAAAGCTAAAAAGCTTTTGTACTGCCAAGGAAACAATCAAAAGAGTCAAGAGGTTTCCTATGGAAATGAAGAGAATCATGGACTATGATTCCTCAGACAAGGGTCTCATATCCAGATTCTACAAAATCCTCAAAAATCTCAACTACAAAAACACTAACAGCCCAATTGATAAATGGGCCAAAGAGCTAAATAGAAACTTCTCACCAGAGGACATTGATCAGGACAATGAATACATGAGAAAGTGCTCTAACTCACTAGTAATCAGAGAAATGCAAATGAAAACCACATTAAGATATCACCTTACGCCAGTCAGAATGGCAAAGATGAAGAAAATAAACAATAATAGATGCTGGAGGGGCTGTGGAGAGATAGGCACACTAACACACTGTTGGTGGAGCTGAGACTGGAACAGCCCCTCTGGAAAGCAGTGTGGAGAATCCTCAAAAAACTAGGGATGACTCCACCATATATATGACCCTGCCATTCCATTCCTGGGTATCTTTCTAGGGGACTTAGAATCAGCACAATACAGTGACACAGCAATATCTATGTGCATAGCAGCACAATTTACTATTGCTAGGCTATGGAAACAACCCTGGTGTCCCTCACAGGAAGAATGGATCCAAAAACTGTGGTACATTTATACCATGGAATATTACACAGCAATTAGAAACAATGATATTGCAGCCTTTGAAGGTAAATGGATGGCTATGGAAGAGATCATGATGAGTAAAATCAGCTTAACCCAGAGAACTAAGGGTCGATTTTCTCCACTCATCTGTGGAGGTGGGGACTAGACCCTGGACAGTGAGAAAATTGGCCTGTTAGCATGTGTTAAATCTAGATAAGATGTAATGATTTACAACCAAATACTTTTTTTAGAGATATAGTGGGAAGGGGAAGGGCGGGATAAGGGAGGGTAATTGGGGGTGGCACTCCTGGGGGTAATTTTAATATCCAGAATCTATACACATTTTATATTATTTTGTTAATAACTTGTATGGCTGTTCAAAAATAAAAAAGAAGAAGTAAGGAAATGTCTATTGCGCTAAAGAATTATCAGGTGGGAAGGTGATAATTAGAAGTATCACATCCTAGATATTTAGAGAAAAAGAAATTAGACCAGAGATTTGAATAAAAATCATCATAGTTATGTGCAAGAAAGGAGGATGAAACTGCCCATGCCATATGGGTGAAGCAGTATTCATTGCTGCTTCTAGGTAGAAGGAAAATGAACAAAGAGAAAATCTAGTAATCAGCTTTACTATAAGCAAGAAATATTATCAACAGTTATTTGTAAGAATTATTTACTATTAGTATCATATAATCATATAAATAACTTATGAGTAACAAGTATTATTCTAGATTAATTTTTAAAAATTTTATTTGATCATACTTCTCAGCTCTGTTCACTGCATTGTATTTTGTTTCTAAGCTATCATAATCACCTGAGCAAACTGTAAAAAAAATTTAGCTGTAATGTTTAACAAATGTTTGCTAGAAAATGCCTTTTCCCCCTTAGCACAGAAATTAGAAAGTATTATCATTTTCAGATCCTTCATATAGTTCTAAGCTGAAAGTTCTAGAAATAAGACAGGGGAAGACAAAAGGGAGGTCTAAATGCAGTCTAAATGAGGGTGAACTTGTGATAGTTCCCCGAAGGACATGGTTGACTACTAGAAGTTGCCAGAGGTCAATACAGGTTAGAGATGAACTCATATCTCAAAGAAAACAAAGGGGATCAAAGCTAGAAAGACAAATTTGATGTCAAGTCTAAGGGGAAAAACAACTGATATTAGACAAATAGATCAAAAGTTTAAGGAAAACCATGATTCACTTATCAAACATTTTAAATGTTTGCAATGTTCATGGTGTTTAGGATAACTAAACTGCAGGGTTTAGAGCCTAGTCAGGGAGACATACATATTACTAGATTGTTACAATACAACAAAGAAAATGTTCGTCAGAAAACGAAACAGAGTATTATGGAAGCGAATAAAGGGTTGTTTAGGGAATTGAAGTAGAGGACATGTGAAGTTTTCTGAAAAAAAAAATCTCAAGCAGAGACTTTAATAATACATAGAAATAGAAGTTAGATAGATGTATGTGTGATAATTTTAAGGATGACCCATGAAGAAGAGTTAAGATAGAAGAATAAAGTCAAGACGTAGCACAGAGAATGCTGAAAGTCATAGGCAGGTTAGTGCTGCTAGATTTTGAAGTTCAAGGGAGAAAATAGCAGGATGCTAGAGACTGGGGAATACAGTAAAGGGATAAAAAGGTGTGATCTCCTATGTCTTGGTAAGGAGCTTGCAGGAAATGAGTAAATATTGACCATTTCGTGGAGTTTTGTTGAAAGATAAGCCATTCTCTTGTATCAAGGATGCCCCTCATGCGGTTTTCTCACCCATCACTCATTACTTCCCACAGAATGTGAATGGAGATATCTAATTGATGAGTCAGGGAAAACAATCTACCTCTTCCAGGTTACCTCGTGGGCATGCCTTCCTTCTTAATGGTGTCCTCTGGCCCACCCCCTCCGTTCAGCAGTAATTTAGAGGAATAACCTCTGATGCCATGGGGGAAAGCTGATCGCCCTACTGTGTGGATGACTAGACGTAGCTGCCTGCCTAATTTAGAGAACAGCATTGACCTGTCGCTTTATAGAGCCACACTCTGCTGTATGCTTTCCTATAAGAGTTAACATTCTCTCATTAATTCATCGGACAAGGTGGGAAAAAAAAGATAGTGTTTACTGATATCATACAACTCCAGAAAGCTTTGTTTTAGATGTATTAATGCTAGTTGTGGTGAAAGTGTGGTTTAAAAAATTTGCATGAAAAATTAATGACTTCTACATGACATAAAGAGAACCACAGACATTGATAACGTGCATGGAGAGGAATGGGTAGAGTTGAAAAATACCTACAAGCAAAACTAGGCTCAGTTATTAAGATGTAGCAGCATATAATAGGAGTTATTAAGAATAGCATTTGTATCTTTAGGTGACCACACAAACAGCAGAACTGCCAAATCATAGAGTAAGAATTAGAGATAACAAATCTTCAATTTAAAAGCGAGAGAATTTAGATTTGTATTAGACTTCACCATATGATACCCAGTTGCAAATGTCTAGCTCAAGTTAAATAAGAGACCAAAGGCACCCAGGAAATGGCTTGGTTGTGGGGAGGTAAGAGAAATCATGAGAGTGAGAGAGGTTACTCAAAAATACTTCAAGAAGCACAGTGTGTTGGCACACACCTGTGATCCCAGCAGCTCAGGAAGCTGAGGCAGGAGGATCACAAGATCAAAGCCAGCCTCAGCAATTTAGTGAGGCCCTAAGCAACTTAGTGAGGCCCTGCCTCAAGAGAAAAAAGAAAAAAGGTTTAAGTGCCCCTGGGTTCAATGTCTGGTACAAAAAAAAAGAGAGGGAAAGACAGAGAAAGAGAAAGAAAGGAAAGATAAATATTCTAGGGAGAGTATAATAACAGGTTAAGTACAAATAATTGACAAAAATAACTTGTAAACATGGGGAATACTCAACTCCCATTAGAATCCTAGCTATACACAGATAGGCAGAAAACCTCAGAAATGACAGCAATTATTATACAAGTATATATTCATTTCAAAATGTAGCATGGTGGGATTACAGAGGAGACATGAGTTCAGGGAATGGAAGAAGGGGAGTAGATCCTTGTCCTGGATCGACCTCAACTTACTATCTCACTATGTCAATATCCATGCATGCATGATTATGTAATAACAATTCCCTCCAATATATAAGTCTATGTCCAGCTAATTTAAAAAAAAAACTTGTAATTGACACATGAAAGAATACAATCTCAGAAGACCAGTGGAAAAAGGAGAATCAAGAAGTTGTCATGAAAGCATAGGGAATGACATTTTGAAAAGAAATGGTAATCAAAAATGACAAATTTGCAGTGGGGTTCATCAACAAAACAGAAAATGGATGACCTTATGAGGTTATCATTTAAACCTGTGGTTAAAGATTAAAATGGTCCAATCTAGGGGCTGGAGGGGTGGCTCAGCAGTTACAGAGCTTGCCTGGCACGTACGAGTATGGCGTTCAAACCCCAGCACCACGTACACAACAAAGTGTCAGAGGAACGAAAGCCATGTGAAAAACTCAATCAAAATTGCACAAACAACTGTGGAAAATAAACTCAATTATGTTAGAGTTAATAACATTTTTTTTATTAAAAACAACCATAAGGAATGTGAAAAGACAGGCCACACTGTCTTTTCACTGTGGGAAAAGATATTCACGGCACATATAACTAGTAAGAGCTTAGTGTCTGATATACATGAAACTCCTACCATCAGCAAAACAAAAACCTAAAGAACCGAAAGATCAAATGAGCATTTGTCTTAGTTCATTTTGTGTTGTTATAGCAGAGCATCATAGACTGGGTAATTTGTAAAAAGAAGACAATTTCTTTCTCATAGTCATAGATGCTGGGAAGCCCAATGCAGGGTGCTGGAGCCTGGCAAGGGTCTTCTTGCTTTGTCATCCGAGACTGGAAGGGCAAAGAGAGGGCAGAAAGAGAGAAAGATCAAACTTGCAGCCTCAAGTCCTTTTGTAATTGGCGTTAACCCATCCCTACAAAGCTGAGTTGGGAACCGACTTTCCAGTACATATTTTTGTTGGGACATGTTCAACTCATAGCAACATTCAATTGCAAAAGAAAAAACATGGATGAAAAGATTTTAAACCTCCTTGGTAATCAGGAAATGCAAATTAAACACAAAATAATATAGAATTTCACACTTGCCAAGCTGACAAAAAAATGCTTGATAAAATTAAATGTTGAGTGGAATAAATAGTAAATTAGGAAGCCTCATTACTGCTTATGGGAGTGAAATTTGGTGAAACTTTCTGAAAATAATTTGGTGCTTTGTAGCAAAGCTGAAAATGCACAAGCCCTATGACCCAGCTATTCAACTCAAAGGTATCTCATTACCTAGAAGAAATGTTATACAAGGATCTACAAAGTTTATATCAGTCTTTTTTGTAAATTGCACACAAATATATATAATAAACATATACATGTATGTATATAATCAGTCCTAATGTCCTTTAATTAAAATTATGCAAAATAATAAAATACATCATATATAAATCATACCTGTATACATGAGAATAACCATCTTGATAGCATTAAGCAAGAACTCAAGAAAAAGTACAGTTAGACAACACTTGCATAAAGTTAAATGCTAGCAAAACTGAACAATGCACGGTTGGAACTCAGGCATAGGTGGTAAAACTATAAAGGAAAAGCAGGAATTTTTAATTACAGAGTCAGAAAAATTGCCTTCTGATGGAGGGAGGATTTACTTGAGGCTGTGACTATTGAGAGGCACTTCTGGGGCACAAGGGGTGTACTTTTGATAATATAGATGATGGGTCAATACAAGGTCACTTGTTATCTTTAAAAGGTACTTACATACTTCATATATTCTTTATATTTCACAATTTTTATGAAAGTTTCAAATAAAAATAAGTAGGATGTGGTGCTTTACAACATTCTCAAAATTATTAAAAGAACTGTTTTAAGAAAAGTCATAGTAAATAGGCACAATCTGACACAGAAGCTCTTGCTAGGAAACAGAAATGCAAATGCAACAACATTATTTTGCTTGCACAGCTGAACTTGCTAGACAAGTCAGCGAGAATCCTTGGAGGCCCACAACAGAGCTGGAACTAAAATCCAGAGTGCTAAGCATATCCAAAGCCAGAACTATTATACTACCAACAGTCAGGGGGACAGGACACAATTCCCCAGTCAATACTCAGAGGGGTGGTGGAATTACGAACCTGCAAACCAGAACACTCAAAAGGTACCATGTCAGGAAAAGTCTGAATGAGGAGAACAAAACCAAACCAAAGTACTCTGACAAAAGTAACTTCTTTATCTCCCTCTTTGGGTCATGATGGAATAATTAAATTAAGAAATTTTACTTTAAAGAAAACAGAAATAGACAGTAAGAATTGAAGAAAATAATGTTGTAATACATTATCTACCCTTCCCTAATTTGTGTGTGGATACTAGCAAATACTCAAGCAATACATGCCTTTTTAGTCTTATACAAGTTATTTTATGAATAAGTAATATTATGATAGGTAATTAACAAATGTGTAAAATTGATTTTCTGAATTTCTTCATATTTTCAAACCCTCAAAACCACAAAAAAATAAAATCTTATAGCTTGATAAATGCCACATAAACATTAGACCTTATTTAAAGAAAAATGGCATACTTGCTGTATATAAAAGCAAAGTTTAAAGATTTTGCTCTTACAGTAAGATTCTCTATTTGCTGCATATTATAATAATTCATGGAAAAATATACACTCTAAGGATTAGGGGAGAAAGGATAAAATTTCCATTATTTTCAAGCAGTGTAATCATCTACATAAACAATTCAGTAGACTCTCCCACAAATTAGGAATGTGTGGTGTTCTGGAATCCAAGCCAAGTATTTCAAAAAGAAAATAGCAGAGTCAAATGCTAGTAGGCCAATGTTCATATTCTTCAAATGAAGAATACAAAGATTGATAGATGCTGGAGGGGCTGTGGGAAAAGAGGACCACCATCACACTGTTGGTGGGACTGCAAACTTGTATAGCCACTCTGGAAAGCAGTGTGGAGACTCCTCAAAAAATTAGGGCTGGAACCACCTTATAAGACCCAGCTATCCCACTGCTGGGTATTGTCCCAAAAGAGCTAGAATCCATATATTACAGAGATACAGCTTCATCAATGTTTATAGCAGCTCAATTTACAATAGCTGGACTATGGAACCAACCCAGATGCCCCTCAATGGATGAATGGATTCAAAAACCGTGGTACATTTATACAATGGAATTCTACTCTGCTATGAGATAGAATGATATATTGGCATTTGCAGCCAAATGGATGGAGATGGAAAAAATTATACTGAGTGAAATATCCCAAACTCAGAGACTCAAGGGTCAAATGTTTTCTCTCATATGTGGAAGCTAGAATACAATCAGAAACAGACTGATAGATGGCTAAGCTAATAATAACCTGAACATGGGTGAATCTTTACACTAGCAGGGGGAACCTTGCCTATGACACTGGGGGATTAAGGGAGGGTGGCAGGGAGTGGGGGGCAATAGGAGTGATATCAAGGCAGCTGGAAATAGGGAGTAGGGGTGTTATCAACCCAGTGGGGAGCCTTCAACTTCCATGAGAAACCCAACTAACACAGGGTAAAGTAGGGGAAAACATGGAATTGGATGAAATCCAAAGGGGAAAACCATGGAATGGCATTAGCCTTGGCTTGCTCTGTAATTACACATGTGTTCATAATTGTATGGCAATGATTTCCTCCTAAATGTAAGACTATCTTGAATGAATTTTAAAAATGCTAATAGGTCCAGTAATATGAAATATGAACAATGAATATTTGATTTGTCATTGTGTACATGATTGACATGCTGGGTAATATCAGTCTCCATGGAGTAGTAGAATCAAAATTGATCAAGAAAGGCCTGAAAAAAAAAGAGCATATACCAAGCTTTTTCAATTCTTCCAAGACATATTGTTGTAAAAGGCTTTGCTAGTCAGTTTGTTGTTATTATACTGAAACACCTGACACAGGTTACTTATGAAGAAAAGAGATTAATTTAGCTCAAAGTTATGGATGTCCAGAAATCAAATAATATAGCACAGGCTCTGTGAGACAGGCCCCTTGGCTATACCACCTCCATAGAGCTGATAGCAATGGCTGGAGAATGTGCAGGGGCAAGGAAGTGATTACATTTCTAACCAGGAGCAGAAAGAGAGCAGGTGGGGAACACATTATTTCTATTTATAACAATTTCATGCAAGAACTCAAGGGGTAAAATATGAACTACCAATGGGACATAGGGGAACTACCTTATATCCCTAGTGACCTAAGGACCTCCCATTAGGATTCACCTTTTAAAGACTCCATAGTCTCCCAAAAGGGCCACCCTGGGGACCAAGATTTTAACACATGAACTTTTGGGGGAACACAGACCACATTTAAACCAGAGCAAGAGGAGTAGAGAATTTTGGAAGTAACTGCAATGGATATGGATTTTTTGAAGATGGGAGCACTGTGCTGGTAGAAATAACCCCAGAAATGTGTGTGGAGGTAGAAGGGAGTTACAAAGAGATACAAAAAAGAGGAGAGTGGTATGTAACTGAAATCCTTGAATAGGACAGAAAGACATTCCCTGTGTGTCTGTGTGTGTGTGTCTGTGTGTGTGTGTGTGTGTGTGTGTGTGTGTGTGTTACTAGAGATTGAATGCACCCGCACTCTACTGCTGAGTTACATCCCCAATCATTTTTTTCTTTTATTTTTTAATTTGAGACAGAGTCTCACTAAGTTTGTGAGACTGGCCTCGAACTCGTGATCCTTTTCCTCAGTCTCCCAGTTAGCTGGGATTAGAAGCATGTACCACCACACCAGACAAGGCATTCATTTGAACAGGAGCGAATGAGAACTTTATGGTTCTAAATACATAGTTAAGTTTGGGAAGGATTAGAGGGAATGAGATTGAGGAGAAGTATGAATGGGAGTTCAGATACTGGACTGTTTAATTTCTGATCTTAATACCCTTAAAAGTAAATACAATGCTGTTGTGGGATCACTAGAGGAGACATTTTTCTTGAATTGAAAGAGAAAGTTGACTGAAGGAATAGATGGAAATATTGCAAAGTCACTTAAGTCATTTCTAACCAACTTCTCTTCTCTTGCCCATCCAGTAGGAAACACGGTGATCTTCAGAGACTGAGATGCAAAAGTTGGAGAGGAGACTTGCATAATGTTTGGTACAATTTTAGTTATTATGAATTTCTAATAACACTGATCAGCTTGCTTTCACTCATTCACTCAGAAGTTCTTAAATGAATGGAGTAGAGAAGTGGCTGGGGTGTTAGTGTAGAGTTGCAATTTTGCTAATGAATCCCACAGTAAATCAAGATATCAAGAGTGATGAGGAGAGAACAGTTCCTACATTAACCAGAGCACTTCTTTGTGCTAAGCAACGCAGCGGGGATGATTAGGTTACTTTCTATTAAAACATTCACTAGTGAAATACCACCAGAGACACAATAATGCAAAATTATAGGGAACTTAAAGTATTACTTTATATTTATAATGCAGTTTTTAATTCTCCTAATTTTTAATTATTAAGGTAATATAGTAGCTGAGTAGGAAATGCATGTAAGGATCCCCCCAATACATCAAAGAATTATGAAGTCCACACTTCTTGTTTCCTCTTGCTCCAGTTTCCTTCTTCCAATGAATTGCAGTCGTTTCTTGGGCTTAGGGCAGGTTGTAAATAACTAGCACTCCTTAAAATTGCATAGTGTAGCAGCCTAAATACTATTGTTCTTTTTCAGTGTGCTTTGTCCATTAGAGTTTATCCTAAATACTTCATTCTCTGTAAGTACTGATGACACAAGCTGGGTTGCATGAAATAGACCTTCACTGAAGCTTTAGCTTCAATTCAAGAGGACTACAGTAGAAGCATCTACTTAAAATTGATGAATGTATAAAATTATGCTGAAAATCCACCTGCCATTTCCTTCACTGTCTCTCCCCAGGGCTGCTTTTACATGATGAAAGAATAAAGAATATCTTTCATTTTGTGCTTTACCAAACATAGTACCACTTAAAACAGACCTTCAATTTAGGAGATTCAATTATTCACAGCTAATTTAACATGATACTTATTCTCTAAATCATAATCAAAATCTCATGAAGAGACCCCCCTTACTTTTCTCTTAAAGAACAGATGATGTTAAAATTTGTTTCCTCTGTGTCCAAAACAAACCCACATATACCATGATTTTTGTGTTTATATATTTGATTGTATATGAATTTCATGTATGTGCCTATGTGTAAAAAATGTTGAATGTGTTCAGTCTCTCCATACCATTTGTTAATGCTTTGAAGCTTGATTTAGTTTTTGTGGTTTAATAATATATCATGGATATTTTTCCATGTTAGATGTATATCAACCTGTTGTGATAACTCTATAATGCTCAACTTTGTGGTATAAAATATTTTTTACAACAATTTCATACTTAATGAGTTTTTACCTAAAATGTTGCTACTACAAACATGGACACAAATAACCTGAATATATCTGTGTATGTTTATGTATATATGCCTAAGAAGGCTTATTTAACACTCCCATAGAATAGATCTACAGAAAGCAATTAATGTCTCAAATGATACATGAGCATGGAGCTTGCATAGTCACTGTCAAATATTTACTTTCATTGTCTATCTCGATCGCCATTAAAATTTACTTCTTACCAACAGTGTATGAAAGCATCTGTTTCTCAGTACACAGAGCGAGATTGACAATGAGTTATTTCTTATTTGTAGCACTCTTCCAGCATTACTGTTTTATATGAATCTTTTGGATTGTGAAGTTGAACCTCATTTTATATCTTTACTAAAGACTTACATGTACACTATTAATTTCTTCTCTGCAAGATTGCTAATGTAACTATTGAGCTATTCATCATTTTTATCTTACTGATTTATAGAAGTTCAGATATATTATAAATCTTAATCTTTTATCTGATATATTTACAAATAAACTTTTTTCTTTCAGCCTCTTTCTTTCATAAGGTATCATTCTCTATATTAAAGTTGAAATGTTTAAACTATCAATTTGTTTTTTCTTGTGTTTGAATTTCAATTTTTATTGACAAATACCTTCTCCAAAATTATAGAGAATGTCTATAATTTTTACAGTAAATTTTAAATATTATTAAAAATTTAAGTTTTATTGAATGAAAATTTTAAAACAAATTTTAGTAATTTTCTGTTATTTTAATACCCCAAGGTTAGCTCAATTAATCCAATAATTAAAAAATCTTAAGTGTTCTTTTGTCTCAAATTAGGCCTTATGTTCTCAGAAAGAGTATAAGTTAACAAAAACCTTTCATAAAGTAAGTCTATTCTAAGATTCTTTCTCTTCTTTCTTTGTGGTATGATGATTGAGCACAGGGCTTCACGTATTCTAGGCAAATGTTCAACCATGAGCTATACTTGCAGTCATTTTCATTATTTTTTTTCCCATTTTTGAGACATGATCTTGCTAATCTGCCCAAGCCGGCTTTGAACTTGTCGTCCTCAGGAGCTGGAAATACAGGCCTGCCCCACCACACCCAGACAGACTGGTCTAAACTTGAATATGACATTCAGCACTCAATAGTTGGGCATCTTTGGGTGCATTATGAAACTTATGCAAATTTGTTTATTTATCAAACATAAATTATAAAAATTAATACAGAGATTTGTGTTGAGGACTCAATGAACAATGCATTCATTGTACCTATCCATATAAATGATCAACAAATGTTAACTTTACTCAGTCTGGAACTTTGCATTTGTGCAATAAAAATCTGAAGTACACAAGGTCAAACTAAATAATTTTATACCTAAAAGTTTAAGACACTGGTGTTTTTATTGCGTTTATCTTTTAAACAATGTATCTAAAGTTGCAAGTTTTATTTATTTCTTTACTTACTAATTTATTTATTTATCTGATTTTGGTACCAGGGATTGGACCCAGGAGTGCTTGACTAATGAGTCACATCCCCAGCCCTTTCTATTTTTGAGACAGGGTCTTGCTAAGTTGCTTAGGGTCTTGGTTAGTTGCTAAGGCTGGCTTTGAACTTGCAGTTCTCCTTCCACTGTCTTCCTGAGTTGCTGGGATTACAAGCGTGAGCCACCACACCCAGCTGTGACTTTTGTTTTTAAATACATGCTCTAATTTATGAATTTGAATAAATCCTACTGATTATGTGCAATTCCTGTATTAAAATGAGTCTCCTTTTGGTTGTTCTATTCTACAGCATTGATGTATTTGACATTTCTTGAATCTAAAATACTTTTAAAATTACAAAGTTATTAGTATTCTCATACTACCTTTGAGAAAGACACAGTAGCTATCATTAATTTTACACAAAATCATAGGCTCAAAAAGGTTTAATGACCTGTCCAAATTCATAAGATTAATTTGAGCTCCCATTATACTCCAGAATTCACTGCCTGTTAGGCCAGAATTCTACTTACTGCACAGGTGGGAACCAAATTTTGAAGAACTGCAAAAGTGTTAGTCAAGCTCAAACAAGCACCAGAATTATCAGGGGTCTTGTACACCCTGGAGTATTGTATCTAATCCCACATTTCCAGTTGAGTTGATCTAGATTTTCTAAGAAATCTCCAAATGGTAGTAATAGGACTCATCTGGGAATTAAATTTTGAGTACCACTGCCAAAGTTCCACCCTTGAAATCCTCAGGAATATCAAAGGGACCAGACAGGGGGCATGGGAGGGGGTTGATGCTCACCCTTCCCCTGTTTTCACAAAAGTAGCTGCAACTTTCCTCTGTTGTACACATTGGGCTTCCATAAAATCAGTTGATAAGAAAGGTATATGGTGATTGAAAAAATAAAACAATAAAGGCTTCTAAAATTGTATTGTAACACTCTGTAACTCATCTTCAAATTAAAAGCTTAGAGAATAAGATTGTATCCAAGAGACTCCAGCATTCTTCTGAAGATGCCAGAGCACATCGACTTCAGGGAATCTTGTTACCTTTAGTATTGCACAGTTGCTTGCTTGTTTCTCTCTCACCATCCCTCATCCCTGCCACCTCGTTTTGTAACATTTTACATAAAGCCTTTATTTACCATTCTTTTTAATTTGGATGATTTTTTTCAATGCAAAGTAACACACCATTCTATTGTTAGATGTGATTAG